>APFE031651916.1:199553-219498 GCA_000404065.3 Pinus taeda
CTCTACACTGCTCTCATATTTTAAATAGAATTTCAATTCTTGTTGGTTTTCTGTGTGAATTTGATTCATTTACAGTTTCTTTCTGCCTTCAATTAATGTCATTTCACTTTCTGCAACGTTTTCCCTTTAGCTCCAAACCTCATTAATTTGCCGCATTAAGAAATTATTCATGTCCTTGAGATTTGTGCTTACACTTGGGATATTTCTCTAGTTGTTTTTATTAATGAAAGCAAATCGTGTCATGTTGAAAACAAAAATATTTTCTTTCCATTAAACTTCTGGAGAGTTTGCAAGATTTATTTTCAGGGCAAGGAAGGCGAGAGATTTACATTAATTTAATTGCTTTCAAATTTTATTTATGCAACATATTTACTTGACGATGTTTCAAGTTAACCTTCCACAGAATTATTGTAGGTAGAATTAGTTTAAGAAGAATGGTTTTGAATTGTTTTTGAATTTATTCCAGCATTTACAGTGTTTTTGTTATTATGCCGGCACTGCTTGATTTCTAGTTCAGTTTTCCTTCTGTTCGCTTATAATTAGAATTTCCTTTCGCATTGTTAATGCCTTTTATTTCCAGAAGGTTTAATTGTTTGATTGGTTTTTTCTTGAATTCTCTTTAGCGCGGGATTTCATTTATTGATGAGATTAATACCCAAGATAGACTAGCATTTGTTTTGCAGGTTGCCAGGGGCTCTCTCTGGTATTTACAGTTTTGTGTCTTGAAGTTCACGAACTTTCTAGATTGACAGATTAAATGTTGGTACATTTGTAGACCCTATATTGCACCCAACATTTTGGCGCCATTGCCGAGGAGGTGCTTAGGGGATTGACCTTGGTAACCTGCTACAGTTTGGTTTTCTCTTTTTTTGCAAATTTTATTTACTTTGAATTTATTCTTTGAATTTGTTTCTTTCCTACATTCTTTTTAAGTTTTTTTTCATTTCTTGGGTGTTGTAAGAACCCCCCCTTTATCTATTCAACCACATGCTAACAATATACACCAACTAGCTTGTAAAGATAAAGAAATGGTATTTCGAGGCATTTTTTTTTTAATGAAGAGTTTTGGGGCTAATATGAATCATTCAATGCACCTATTTCACTAATTAGTTTCCAAGAACATTCAAGGAAGGAGTCTCGAATTAGTACATGGAGAACCTCTTTAGGTTTGGTAAGAAATGGAGAACATTGTTACTTTTGAATTTCCTATGAAAGATCTAGGAGTGGCTCAAATGCATAATATTCCCCCATCTACACTACTAAAATTTCATGGTTTGGAAAATGAAGACCCAAATACATTCTTATTTAAGTTTGAAGTACTTTGTAGAGGATATGGTTATTGTACTAATTCTCAAAGGTTGCAAGTGTTTCCTCTTACTCTTAAAGGAGCAGCTCTCCGATGGTTCATGAGCCTTGGTGGGAACTATATTCAAACATGAAATATCAAGACTATTGCCACGTCGGTGAAGATATTTTTGGAATAAAACAAAGGGAAAATGAAGGCTTGGAGGATTATGTGGAGCGATTTAGATACAACATCCAAAAATAAAAACCTAATAATTTGGTAAAAGAGACCTTGAAAACACTCCTACTCAAAGGAATCAAAGATGAATTTTTAGAACCTTTAAATCTGATAGGAGCAGGTGATGTTTCTCACTTACCATATGATGATGTTTGTAAATTATGCATTAGTTATTCAAGAGGAATCTCCAAGATCAGTAAGAATTCTAGATAACTTTCTTCTCAATTTTTGGAATCTACTACAAAAATAGGAGCTATAAAATCTTTTCTAAATTTATAATTGGATGATTTGCAGAAAGAACGGAAGTAGTGTAAGGAGGATCATTCAACAAATTATTTCCCATCATTGTTGGGGTTTCAACATGTATTTAAGGAATCAAGTAAGGAAATAAATCGATCACCAGGTATAACTCAAAACTCATCATCATTTAATACTTGGAGTAATATTTATTGTCCCCAACAGGTTCCTCAACACATCTACAACCCCACAGTTCCATGGCAGACTTATAATCCTCCTTTGATTCAATATCCCACCATATTCCCACAATGGCCCTCTCCCTCGAGCCAGATATTCCCATAGCCTCAAGCATGGTTTGCAGCCTCCTCTCTAGGGAAATTCCCCATGCAAATTCCATTACCTGAGCCACAATAGTTGCAATTCCCAACCAATGTACTACCATGTTATCCCTCTCTATGGTCCCAACCATTTGTGCAACCAAACCCTAATTTCAACAATCATGTTGCACATGAATTTAAAACACCTATTTTTCCTACTCGCTCCCCTATCAAATGTAATGTCATATCTTTCAGAGAGGAGAGAGGAGTGAATTCAAAAACTTCCCCTATTACAACACATCATTTACCTCGAGAAGAAACTTTAATCCATAAACCATTAGAGCAGCAATAAATGGTTGGAACTTGTTCGAAAACTGTTGTTGAATCTCACAAAGAAGAAAACCCTAGAGTTTCCCTTAACCATCCTTGTCAATCTAAATAGAGAAATCTTCAAGTTGTGGCAGACCTATACAAGTTGGAGAACCATGAATATGTGTGTCCTATTGAATCTTGGTTTCAAACAATTGTTAGTACACCCTATTCACTCATCATTCAACAACTCTCAGTACCATATCAAGTAAGTAAGTTGGTTTCTCATACTTCGATATGCGTTAACGTGTGCATTTTAAACCTGAGTGTGAGTATATTTATTATTTTGTTATGCACATGACTTGATTGGAAGTATGCCTTCACTTAAAGGTGATATTTCTTTCTTTCAAAATAGTGTAGGATAATAGGATAATAATGAAAAAAAATGCATAACAACACTCATGAGCTTGTGATTCCCTAAAAGCAAAAGTTTTGAAATTTCTATTATCATGCACTCTCATGGTAAGACTTGTTAGAAGAACTTTACACTTAATACCTCATATTTTAAAGTGACTTTGATTGTTGATCAACATGTCAGTCAAGGATATTGTTTTAAGTTACATGTAATACTTTTTCCTATTCTAACAAACTATCATCCAATAAATCTTGCCAAATTCCTCCTCGAAGGGACCAGTGAAAAACCTCCTATGGTGGACCATGCCTACAAAACTCTAATAAGCTTTCATAAAGAACCCTAACATGATTAACTCAAGGAATATTTTTTTTTCATTATCCGAGATGTTTTTTTAAATAAGTTCTTAGGGTAGCATGACCAAACGGTAAAGAATAGTAATTAAAAAATTTTCACGCCATCCTGCACTCTTAAGGAGTATATTTTCTTCCCCACCTATTAAGTAACTCAAAGTTTTTTTATAAAAACATAAACGAATTAATTGAGGGATAGGAGGTCTCATTGCGAGCCAACCTACTATGATCATGGGTCCTAAGGAGAATGACATTACCACACTATTCACCAAGCCAAGGTAATGGCTTTCAGTAGAAAAACTGGAAGACGAGAGGTCTCATTGCGAGCCGACACATTCATTCTTGTTAGTTCTCATGAATGGTATTGTCGATAGCTGGTTACCAAGCGAGGACAAGGACCCTCTATTAACTTATAAAAAGAAAAAAGTGAATGTTCTTAAGCGACTCTAAATCTATATCTAATATGCGGGACAAAAGCATTTCATAAGGTTAAAAGGTATCCCTGTCAAGGCTATGGACGCCTGCTGGAAGCAGGGCCATGCCTGTGGTATTAAAGTTGGCTCTACACTATAATTTACTTGGTTGTTTTTGCTTTCCATGAACTCACTATCAATCTCTTTGAGAATGGCTTTAAAATCCTTATGTTGTTATACCTTGGAGTTCTACCTTTTCAGAATGACTTTTATGGATGTGGGACCCTTAGTGTAGATAATTCACTGTGCCCAGACAAGAGGAGCTTCAACTATACATGGATAATGGTAAAATAATTACTATGGGAAGGTATTGCTATGTCCACTTTTAACACCATGGCTTTTAAATCATGTCACTCATAACTACAATGAAGATTTCAAAGTGTAACTTTTGATTAGGGATACCTGCAAGATATCCTTTTGAAAATTTTAAAAGTTAGCTATTAATAACACCATCCGTGCAATTTAGTTTTTCATGACAACTTTCATTTTAGGTTTTCTTGAAATCAGTTTAAGCAAATAAAGAGTCAAGCAGACACTCTGTTTTAGAGCAAGCTCTATCTAGTGCAAGAAAGGTGATCACGAAAAACTGCTAGAACATCATTTTGAAACACCTACAAATATTCTAATTTTGGTTTTTGTGAGGAAGTAACAACACCATATTTCCTTGCATGAGGACATGCGAGATGGTCAGCATGGGGGGATGTTGGGTCTCCATTTTGTCCTAGTTTTTAGTTGTTTCTCTTATGCTATCGATTGGCTAATGATTATTTTTGAAGAGTATTTGCTACTTCTTTGTTTTAACAGGATTAAAGTAGCATTAATGAGAGTTTAATTAAGGCTTGTATGTTGCAGGATTAAAACTGGTTATATTATACTTTGGGATGTGCCTGCACTAGTGCATTCACATGCCTACACTATTGCACTTACTTGCCTACACCATGCATTGGGATTCCTACACTAGTTACAGTGGGCTTCCTACACTCCGAAGGATTCCTGGACTGAACTCACATTCTCTGTGCCTTTACTCGAACCTTCCATTCATGGAGATCGAATTGTGCTTTAACACTGCAGTAGTAATTGAGAAGGCTCGGCCAAAACAAAATACGATGAAAGTTTAACAAGATCAATCATAAATATGATGATAAATATTGAGCTTCACTCGAGCAGAAGATAGAGATTTTGTTTGGCAAATTACCCTAAGATATCCCTAAGACAGTAGTAGAATTTATAGACACACTCAATTTTGCTCCGTTGATGTCAAAAGTGGGTATGCTTATGGATCAAAATGTCCTAGGAATCGAATAACTATCTAAGCTTCATGAATTATTGAGTGATTATTTGAGAAGAAAGTGTGGGCTCCAACATGTGGGTGAAGTTAGATCAGAGGTTCAACTCCACAGGAATTATGTCGAGCCTAGGAGTTATATTCATGGAGAAGCATTTGGCTCTGCTCAACTGCGCCTTGTGGGTGTTATATGGCATGCCTGTTCATCCAACCAACATTCTTTAGTTACAGTTAATGGAGCTGGTTTCTGTTCCTAGTTTTTTGTAAGGATAAAAGGGAAAAGATGAGAGTTGTGGGATTGCTGGCAGTAATAAGCATATTCTTCGCATCGATGGCAGGTTTGACATTTAGAGAATACTCATAAGAGACAGACCTTAGTATTGGGACAATCTGCATTGTATGCATCGCCAAATAGTAGTGATATGGAGATCCGGTCCTCGATAAGTTTGGGTCAATACGAATCTGATTGAAGGAGTTATGAGCCGGTGACAACTTGTGAGCAGCTCACGTAAGGAGAAAATCGCTCAGTCAAATCGCACCTTCCAACAAAAATCACTCCATGAAAAGAGGAACGATTCACCAGAATTGTTCCCTCTTTCGACACTCAGTTTCAAATTAATTCCTAATTCGGAAAACTGTTAATAATCTTCCTGTATTTTAATTGACTATTGAAGAAGCCCCAATTTGTAAATCGATGCCTATATAAACTGCCTAGAGCAATAGTCAACTTAATTAATCAACTAATTACATTAAGGAAGGAAATCGACGCAACCAGGGATAATGCACATCAGAGGGAGGAGCAAAAGGGAAAAGGAGTTGTCCCAATGTAGCCTCGTGCATTTCATAATTGGTGGATCGCTCCTCTTGCTTGCTAGAGCTGAGCATTGTCTGCGTGATGTAAAAGACTATGTTTTTTTGATTAATTGAAGCAATTTTTATTCATGTTTTGTCTATTCATCCATTACATCTTAATGAATCTAATTACCATGTGAACCAAGTTAAGCGAGGGTGTGAGCTGGTTGGGTTGGCCACCAGACCAGCTCGACACCGCTCTCATCTTTTAAATAGCATTTCAATTCTTTTTGGTTTGCTGTGTGAATTTGATTCATTTACAATTTCTTTCTGCCTTCGATTAATGTCATTTCATTTACTGCAATGTTTTATCTTCAACTCAAAACCTCATTAATTTGCCGCATTAAGAAATTATTCATGTCCTTGAGATTTGTGCTTACACTTGGGATATTTCTCCAGTTGTTTTTATTAATGAAAGCAAATCATGTCATCTTGAAAACAACAATATTTACTTTCCATTAAACTTCTGGAGAATTTGCAAGAGTTATTTTCAAGGCAAGGAAGGCGAGAGATTTACATTAACTTAATTGTTTTCATAAGTTATTTATGCAACATATTTACTTGACGATGCTTTCAATTCAACCTTACAAAGAATTAGTGCAAGTAGAATTAGTGCAAGCAGAATGGTTTTGAATTGCTTTTGAATTTATTCCAGCATTTATAGTCTTTTTGTTATTATACCTGCACTGTTTGATTTCTAGTTCAGTTTTCCTTCTGTTTGCTTGTAATTAGAATTTCCTTTCGCATTGTTAATTGCCTTTTATTTCCCGCACGATTTAATTGTTTGATTGGTGTTTTCTTGAATTCTCTTTAATGCAAGATTTCATTTATTGATGAGATTAATACCCAAGATAGACTAGCATTTATTTTGCAGCTTACCAGGGGCTCTCTTTGGCATTTACAGTGCTGTGTCTCGAAGTTCAAGAAACTTTCCGGATTGACAAATTAAATGTTGGTACATTTATAGACCCTATACTGCACCCAACACATTCAATGCTTGCCCCACTCATAAACGATATATTCATAATTTGGGTGTTTACTATTTAAATCAAATATGTCTCACACGGTTTCAGCTCTGTGACTCCCTCCTGGACACAAACTTGGGATCTTGGTCTTATTAGTGATTTGGTTATTTCCTAGGATAAGTATGTACACAACCTATTTTGGGCAGGGATCACTTTATTAGAAAGTGAAGATATCTTCTCATGGGATGGAAAAATAATTCAAGGTAAGATCTTGGTAAAAGAAATATACATTTATATCACTCATGCGCAACATTATACCGAGAATTGAAGTTGGTTTTGAAAAATATGGAAGTGGAATCTCCCCCTTAAACTTAAATGTTTCACCAAGTTGGGGTGGCAAAATAGAATTTTAACATGGGGCAACTTGTGCAAGACAGGTTATATAGGACTCGGGAGATGTATTATGTGTAAATTGAAACTTTAGGACGTGATACCCCTTTTCTTAAATTTTCCTTTTGTGACCTCTATTTGGATAGGTGTATTGAATAATTTACACATTTCTGCTTACTGGAATCATACTTCTTTAGAGGCTTGTTTACTGGAGTGGCACAAGAATTATAAGGTATTGGGCATTCTCACTTTATACATCATTTGTGGCATTTGGAGGTGTTGGAATGCATATATATTTGAAGATATTTCAACCGACATCAGTTTTACTTATATGAAGATTATTGCTTTCTATAATGAAATCGGGCTTGTTGTTGCGAAGGTTTCAGTGAGAAGTTTTAAACCCATGGATATATGGGGTAGATATCGTGTCAGTTTCTTTGATGGGGCGGTTTGCAATAATGTTGGTGGCAGTGGGGCATATATTGTTATTGAGCCTGGTACTTATTATTATTTTTGTTGGAATAGCGGGGAGGGTTCCAATACTCGGGCTGAGGTCATAGCTCTTTAGGGGGTACTATATTGTGCCAAGTGGTTGTCCATTCAGTGTTTGGATGTCTATGGAGACTCTATAATGGTTATCTACTGAGCGCTAATGTGATCAACTTTTGTACCTCCCATGCTTATAAATTGGAAGAAACATATGAAAATGTTGATTGACAGTTTTCAAAGACTAAGCTTTACACATATTTACAAGAAACAAAATGATATTGCTGATGCATTATTCAAAGATTGAGAAAAAATCATCATATTACATAGACTCCATAAAATACATCTATTTTTATAGCGTTTTATGTAATTTAAACTAATTTTATGTAACTAAAACTAATATGACATCTTTTATGACAAATTATAAATGTGAAATTGGATGAGCATAAGCTCAGAACAAAAAAACTATATACATCAAAGCTTGTTTTTCGCTATATGAAGTATGGGTTATATATGGGTTACTTCTTTGCATATTATGCATATGTAAATAGAAAATTTGTTGGTTTTTTCTTTGTGAAAACAAATAAAATTCTTTTTAACTGCGCCTTGTCCGGATTATCAATATTTCAATTAAAAAAAAAAAAAAAAATTAAAAATAATGAAGATGAGAATTGACGCAATCTGAAGCTTTTAACCTAATTTTCCATGTTAGGTGCGGACCATCCAATTATTTTCTAATAAATATCCACAACCCCTATCCACATCTCCACACATTTTCGTCCTTCTGTCTACCCTCTTTCCCATGGAGGTTGACTGTGAGATCCCATCTACTGCTACTCCCATGTATTCTAAATCACGTCTCTCTATGCCATCGCAAGCACCCCTTTCCTTCCTTTCAGAGGGATACTAATATTTTTATGGGCAAAGGCTATCAGGGAAAAATAACTCCTCAAATGGAATACCCTGACCCGGAGCTTTTTCTGCGCAAGGATGAACATGGAATTTTCTTTTACCAAATAGAAGAGGATGCAGCCATTGAACCTCCTTTTGTACGCCAGATCGCCATTTTCTTCTCTCTGCGTTCAAAGTGGCGGTTGAATGATCATTGCCATGTCTCAAGCCCTCTTATCTTCGTTGGATTAGCTAGAATGGAATGTATGCTCAAACCCTACCATATAGTAGCTATATTTTGTTTGCTCTGTCTATCTTTCGTGTGTTTCTTGGTATATTTGTATATATAGCAGAAAAATAAATGGGAAAACGAAGATAGAAATCACACTTAAAATTAGCTATGATGGAGAGGATCATCAACCACTTTAGTTGCATATGGCGTGTTTTTAACCCCAAAGACTGATACCGCCATCAGAATATGGGACGGATCAGGGTGGTAAACAGATACCGCCATCAGAATATGGAACGGATTAGGGTGGTAATCAGATACCGCCATCAGAGTATGGAACGAATCATAGGAGACAATGGGGTGAAAGTGTATAAATCATCACTTTTGAGATCTGTGAAGAGATTGTTGGTCATTCTGCGTTTTATTTTAACTTTAGAGATCCGGGGAGAAATATTGTGGGTTAGGCTGTATTTTCACTTTAGAGATATGGGAATAAATTTTATGTATATTGCGGGTTAGCCTATATTTTCACTTTAGAGATATGGGAATAAATTTTATGTATCAGTAAAAGTCTTGGTAGAGTCTGATTTGGGAATCTTTCTACAGTCTGATCTGGGAAGACCTATTGTGCATCAAGAATGGTCTCCATGATAGATCATAGATATTGTGCATCAAGAATGGTCTTCATGATTAGCACGGGGTTGTTTGTATTTGGCGTGGGTGGTCGCTCAAACATGAAGCCACTGTAAGAAATCCATGGGGATTTTAACAAATCTCCAACTCATTACTTCTAAATTTGAAGTATATTGGTGTTTGAAAAGTTGCTGCAACTTAGCCATGTGGATAGGATGTAAACAGTGGAAAACTTTGATCTTCCAAGTGCACAAATTAAGGGCTGCCACTTCAATGCTGTTCTATCATTGGAGTAGTTTTGGGGACCTTGCAGCCACTACAAGAATTCCATGAGGATTTTAACAAATCTCCAACTCATCACTTCCAAATTTCAAGTATTAGGGTGTTTGAAAAGTTGTTGCAACTTAGCCATGTGGATAGGATGTAAACAGTGGAAAACTTTGATCTTCCAGGTGTACAAATTAAGGGCTGTTAGACTCTTTAATGCTGTGATATCATTGGAGTAGTTTTGGGGACCTTGCAGAAACATTCAGGCCCTAGACCGTCCAAGGAGTGGAAAGGAGTGTAGATGACTGAAGGAGCGCTGGGATCACGAGTTATCTACAACAGCAAATCAGTTCGTTGTTACAATGTCAACATTTCAGAAAAACAATTAGTGCCACAGTCAGAACAACAATGCAGTGCTACTTATTCCTAACATGCTCTGTTTTGTTCTGTACAGTCCTCTTCATTTTTCTCGTATGATTTGTAAAACGGATTTGCAAATCAATCCACTTATGAAACCGAAATAATCCAGGATGTAACTTACAAATACAATTTCCACTTTTGTAATGCACATATTCTTGAAGTTTTGGAAGAATATTTACCATTTCTGTTGGGTAACATCATTTGCCATTGTTAAATGGCTATTATTTTCCATTTTTAATTTCTAAACTAATGTCAGGAATATGTTTCTTTAAGTTAAATTGCATCATTTTCCATTTTGAATATTAAAAAGGAAAACAATTATGGGTTGATTGAAAATTTTAAGAATCTATTAGGCATATTTTACTAATTTTCCAGCAAGTTATAGTTGGATTGAGAATTATAAGAATTCATTTTATGTGGGGAAAAGTTTAAATTAATTACTTATGTTGTGATATGTAAAAAGAATAATTTTGGACTTTGGTTTATTTGAAGAAATATTTTGAATTTAAAGAAAATGATTTTTAATTTTATTCACAGAAATGCTTGGAACATCCAGCCAAAAAAATGGCTCAAAGACGCTAATGGCATTTGAAGGGAGAAAGTTCTGAAACTGATTCAAAAGCTTTCGTTCATATTGGCATTTGGCCTATGGCCATGCAAATATGCATAAAAATTCAAATTAGATCTAGACCATATCATCTAAATTTTAATGCATTAGAAAATGCCAAAATGCATAACATAAATTTTAACACAAATTCACTAATGTTGTTTGAATCATAAAGGCACATAGTGTATCAATGCAACCAAGAAGCATACATAAATCTCTAATGCATCACATAACTTCAAATGAATCACATGAATTTGAGCCAACTAAACTCTAAGGCATGTTGAATTCCATAGAGCCACGCATGTAACTAATATAGCTAAGCACACATTCATCATACATTTAGCAATGGATTCTTTTACCAAAACCACATATAAGCAACCGACTAACTTATTAGTGGAATTATAAAAATGAATTCAAACACAAATACATAACACTTATATCAAAACAAGTTGATCCAAGGAAACTAGTTTCTACTATTTTCTACCCAATAGTAGGCAAACCTTTATAGATTCCATCCCCAAACTGACCTATGAGGCCACTAGGGTGAAGGAAACTAGTCCACGACACCCAAATCACTCATAAAACCAAATTGCTCTTAGGCTTAACCAAACTATTTACCTTAGAACTCTCCAAGAAACACTCTAGCCATCCCTTTCCATGGAACTCCTTTCACTAGCCCACACAACACAAGGAAAATCATTCATTTCTCTTCTTAGTTGTCCCTTAAGAATCTTCTTCCCTCACGGGCCATGGACTTGAACTCCACATTAGGAATTCATAAAAGACATTTACATCATTTACACATACAAAGTCATTTATATAAATTGAATCTCATCATCATATTGACTTATTTAGATTTGGTACATAATTCAATCCAATTAAATCCATGGGTCAAAACTAAGGACATTACAATTCCCACCCGTTTGGAGCAACATCATCCTTGTTGATTTTTTTTTTCTTTTACCTTTTTTTGGCAATGCTTCATGTACTTTAGTCTTCAACTACAACTATAGTGATATCTCCTTCATTGCAACTTTGCATCATTGTTGGCTATCTTGGACAACGATGTTTAACCATTCCCTTGCCTTAGAACACTTTCAAAATCTTAGCATTCTAGCATATGCAAACATCAAAAGAAAAACAAGCATGTTATAGCCATTTTATGCAGAAATTATCTTCATCTATAACAAATTCAAATTCATAACTAAAGCATATATATTCATCACATAATATAAAGTATGCAATTCAACCCAATGCTTATTTCTATGAGTATATTTGTGTTCCGCAAGACTGCCATGGGCAAGATTCATCTCATTGTTTACTATAGCACACCCACAATATGTACTATCCTCTTGATCCCAACTAACATATAACATGAATATCTCTAATAGAATATTCATTCAAGCCACCTCTTCCTTGCCACAATCACCCTCCCATGTTCAAAGATACCCTTCTCTATTAAATAGTCCCTCAATTGAACTATCTTACCCCATGTATAATGGCACCCCCTATAGAATGTCATCACATTCGCTACCTTAATATCCCCATTACAATGAGCTTGAGAGAGAGAGAGAGAGAGAGAGAGTAAAAAACATAAGAAGTCAAGTTAACCAATAAAATTGTGCAGGCTTACATCACCCAGGGATGAAATTTATAGAGTTTGAGATATGAGGATCTCAATCCTCATAACCTCTAACTTCTTTAAGTCATGGCCTTGGATGAGCTTGACAATACTTGTAACCTCAACCCTATGCAACTAATGTAACTTATCAAGTTGACCTCCCCTATAGTATATTCTCACATGGTGCTACAATTGCATCATACCCTCAATCCCTATCCTGAATAAAGCTTCCAAAACAACAAGGTTCACACCTAATATCCTAACACGGAGTAGGTCATGTTTCCTTAGTAGTTCTATAAGCTTCTTTGAAGATAGAAGCCCTAAAAAAAGTTGAATTGAGATATGAGCATCGTCATTGTTCAAATATTTGTCAATCTTGAATTAAGATGTTTAACCTCTTTTTAATCTCCGTATTGAGTTGTTGTAGCATCCTTCTTTCTATTTGGTTTGGTTTTTATGCCCCTAGCACTAACTCGCCATGTATCCCTTAATTGTTTTTGAAAGCAAGATGTAACTCACTATAAAATGATAACTAAGAATTTCTATGTGAAAATTGATAACTAAGAATTAGATCAATGAAATATCAGTTATGTACCCCTACAAATGCAAATATAAATTATGACATCAAATACAATAGGGGTGCCCCTCTTCAGTGAGTATGTGGCTTGGGATTTGTCTTATTCGACAACTCTTAGAATTAGGGTTTTGTCCAATAAGAAACAATGCAATTTTTGCACCTAGGGGGTGACTTTTTGAAAGTAAGGATCTCAGCCTTATGGATAGCATGTACATGTCAGCCTTGCCCAAAAAATCTTGTAGAAGATGATGGCTAATAATTATGATGCATATTTTAGTTTTCATTCCCCCAACCCAAATTTTCCACATATCTTTTAATGGCTTCTAAAAGAAAATTGCAACTCACCATAAAACAATAACAATGATGCTTATCAATGAATTGTTGCTTATATTGGACTCATGACATCAAATTTTAGCTAGAGGCACCCCTCTACATGAATGTGTGGCCAAGGGCACGTTTTATTTGAAAATTTCCATAACTAGTTTTTTCCCTCAATCAAATGAATACAATTTTGCACCTAGGGGTCAATTTTTGAAAACTCAAAATCTCAACTTTGTGTAAACATCGACTTTATTGAACACACTTCTAGGAGCTAATGATGTAGAAATTTTGATTGTAGATTAATTCGATAATGTAATATAACTAAAGCAAAATACTTTAATCTACTTCTACAATCATTTAGTGGAAGCTTAAAAGATTTGAGCAAGATCAAGCGGAACACATATAACCAGAAGAAGAATCAATGCACATGAAACACAAAAAATACTCAGGGGAAAGCCTTAGCTAAAAACCCCACTATCTGTATTATCATACAAGGTGGAAATACATCAGAATTATACAAAGCCTTAGCTCTCACAGTTAGCTAGCTCTTAGTACAATCCTCTTGGATGCTCACAGGAAAACAAGGCTTCTCACAAACCTTCTCCTCTGCCCTCCAAGCCTTCTATTTCCTTGCGCAGTTTCTCTTGGGTGATCCTCCTGTTACTAAGTAGAAAACTCTCAACCAAGTGGAACACTGATCTCACACCTTGTCACAACTACGCAATCCTCAAAGAACCTTCTTCCTTCTGCATGGATGAGTTTCCTTTATAGGAAAACTCATGCAACTTATAGTAACTTGTCCTTGATATTTAGCTCAACTGGGTCTTTCTCTAAATAGACATGCATGAGTTATTTATGAGAGAATCCTCAGTTATCTGGAGTACACTAGTTTGATGCATGCATGCATTAATTGACTGAACTCACAATTAGTTCCTCTAACTGTTTGGAACTAATTTAACTGGACATAATTCAGTTAACTGAGCTAGCTAATTACAACTCAATCTTATCTCTTTAATTAAGGGATAATTGTTGCATGACTTCACAAAGACTTCTAGCTTGAATTTCTCCAACTAATTAACTCAAGATGAATTAATTAATTATTTTTCAAGCAGCTAGTAAGACTAAATTCGAATTTTAATTCACAATTTTAATTCAAGGACAAATTAAAATTGGCATATTCTAAATGCTATTTTTAGCATTTCTTGTTGCTATTATCAACACTCCCTCTCAACAAGAAATGAATTCAACTTGATCCCGATCCTAAACCTTTGGAATGTTCTGCATGCAACATTTCTCTCTAGTGTTGTTGCTCCAACAACTCCAGAAACAAAAAAAAATATCCAACCTGAATCAATATGATGCATCTGTCATCAAAGTCTATGACTGCTATTGCCTCTGTCAACTGAAAAACTTTGCACTTCTGTTGACTCTGCCTTTCTGCACTGTTGTCAATCCTTCTCTACACTCTTCAGTTTCTGACTGCTCCAGCCTCTGTCATTTTGATCTCTGACTGCATCAATCCCACTGATTCCTCCTGCTACTATGTACTTTGGGCTCCTGTAGCAAGGTATGATCCATGAGATAAAACCTCTCAATGGACCTTGCTCAATTTCAGCGTTCTTGGCAATATCACTTCACATCGCCCCACCTCACACCTAGAGGTATGGCTGCATGTGATCGCTCTACCCACTTGGCTCGAAATTTCCCCCTACTAGAGGTCTCTGCATGAGTGGATGCCTCCACTCGATTTCCTCTCAGCGTTTCCAATTGTGGCTCCTCCACAATTGTCTAAGACTTCTTCTGGGACTGCAGGTTGAGAGGTAATTTACTCTCCCTCTTAACCACCAAGTCTCTAACATTTGCCTTGCTTCTCAAGGCTTTGCATTCATCTTGAACCTCAAGATCATACAAGTTCTTAACTCGTGAACCGATTTGTTTTACTCGTCCCATGGTAATGTGTCTAAGGAAAACCTTTCCCCACTAAAGACAACATCGTAGCCTTTGTCCTCCAACATCGCGATCGATACCAAGTTCTTCTTCAGTCTAGGCACATACATCACATATGTCAAGGTGATCAAAGTTCCATGCTCCCTCTGAAAAGCAACCATGCCCACTCCTGAAACATTAAACCTTTCGTCGTCACCCATCTCTACGCGCATCTTGAGGTCTTTCTCCTCCAAGGTACTGAATAAAATTTTATCGCCGGTCATGTGGAATGAGGCTCCACTGTCAAGAAACCAACCACAACCCATCATCGAATACACCATGCATGCGATGAGGGTGAAGTCCATTTCGAACTAAGAGGCTATTGCCTCACCTTCTGATCCTGTCGAGGATCCCTTCTTGGACTTCTTCGACGGGCAATTAGTCGCATAATGACCCATCTCGTGACAATTAAAGCATCTCACTTTAGACTTGTCAACCTTCTTCCCTCCATGTGAAGAATTCGATTTGGGATGAGAATCCTTCTCCTTCCCTTTCCTTGCCTTACTCCCTAAGGCCATATTTTCTTCATCATCCTTGGATGAAGAACCATCTCGTGTGCTCCTCCCGATCTCCTCCTACATGAGATCCAACCGCAATTGTTCCCAATCTGGTAGTTTCTCCCTTCCATTCACAGAGTCCTGGTAGCTATGCCAGCTCTTTGGAAGGCTAAGGAGAGCGAGGCTCACCATATCATCATCAGTAGTGGTTATTCCCACACATCCAAGCTCATCCCTACAAGTGGTGAGCTTGTTCAAATATGTGGAAATAGTATCATCGTTCTCCATCTTGATTCTTTGAAGCTTGTCCTTAAGCACCAATTTCCTCTGGTCGCTACTGTTCTGGTAGAGGTCCTTCAATGTCTTCCACATTGAATATGGAGTATCCTTCCCCTGGAGACTCGAGACAATATGGTCTCGAACTCCCTCAAGGATGATCCGTTTCGCCCTCGCCACACACTTCTTCCACTCAGCTAACTCTTGTGCATTAGTTGAACCTGGCTTTGGGATTTCTTAATCAATGAAATCCTTCAAGTCGTTGTCTGCTAATACAGCCTCCATGCGATCTTTCCATGCTATGTAATTCGAGCTACCTTCCAAGGCATACTTGACTCTCAATCCATAGAACGCCATTGGCCAACCTTGAAGTATGATAAGAATTCGATTTGCACCTGCAACCCCAAACTTCAAACTTCGAATTCTCTTCTTCGTATATTGTTCACAGCTTCGATCACCTTTGCTCTGATACCATGTAGAAATTCTTACAAATTCTCTACAAATCTACCTCTAAGATTTATGTAGAAATTTTGGCTGTAGATTAACTCGATAATGCAATATACCAAAGCAAAATACTATTATCTACTTCTACAATCAAACTTACGGAAGCTTAAACTATTTGAGCAAGATCAAGCATAACACATATAATAGAGAAGAAGAATCAATGCACATGAAACGCAGAAAATACTCAGGGGAAAGCCTTAGCTAAAAACCCCACTATCTGTATTATCATACAAGGTGGAAATACATCAGAATTATACAAAATCTTAGCTCTCATAGCTAGCCAGCGCTCAGTACAATCCTCCTGGATGCTCAGAAGAAAGCAAGGCTTCCCACAAACCTTTTCCTTTGCCCTCCAAGCCTCATATTTCCTTGCGCAGTTTCTCCTGGGTGATCCTCCTGTTACCAAGAGGAAAACTCTCAACCAAGTGGAACATTGATCTCTCACATTGATCTCACACCCTGTCAGAACTGTGCAATCCTCAAGGAACCTTCTTCCTTCTGCATGGATGAGTTTCCTTTATAGTAAAATTCATGCAACTGATAGTAACCTGTCCTTGATATCTAACTCAACTGGGTCTTTCTTTGAATAGACATACATGAATTATTTATGAGAGAATCTTCAATTATCTGGAGTACACTAGTTTGATGCATGCATGCATTAACTGACTGAACTCACAATTAGTTTCTCAAACTGTTTGGAACTAATTTAACTGGACATAACTCAGTTAATTGAGCTAACTAATTACAATTCAAATACAACTCAATCTTATCTCCTTAATTAAGGGATAATCTCCTTAATTTAATGGATAACTGTGGCATGACTTCACAAAGACTTCTAGCTTGAATTTCTCCAACTAATTAATTCAAGATGAATTAATTAATTATTTTTCAAACAGCTGGTGAGACTAACTTCGAATTTTAATTCAAGGACAAATTAAAATTGGAATATTATGAATGCTATTTTTAGCATTTCTTGTTGCTATTCTCAACATGATTTGTAATTTTTCTACTTGGTTTGTTTGTTTAGCCCTCGATACAAATTTGTCATGTGTTCTTTAATGGTTTCTAAAAGCGCTTTACAACTCGCCATAAAATGTGCACTTCATATTTTGGTCAGAACTTTTTTGAAAATTAATTGTTGATGATGTATTTTCATATGTATAACTTTGGGATCTTCTGACCAAACTTCTTTTGGGCCAATGTGCCATTAAAACGCTGAGGCATGTACACTTAATGTATTTTATTTTGACTATAAATAGAATACATGTTTTTTTTCCTTGGAAAAAAGGTTTTCACCATATTTGGTTCTATTTTCTTTTCCACATTTAATGTCTTTGAATATTGTTCTTAAGTACATTACAAGTGACATCAAATATCTTTCTTCAGTTAGGGTGCACCTAAATTTAAAAAAATATATTTTAGGCTAGAGACATGTTGTAGCATCTTTAAATAACACACAGATCTGTCACTCAGCTAGAAATTATGTGGTTGTGGAAGAATATGTATTTGAGGTGTCACTTGGTTGGACACCCTTGTACCCCGTGTCCATACCCTTTCAAGTATCATTGCATTAGATAGCACATGTATATGGATATGTTATTCATGTGCCCTTAAATATATTGGAAACCCCTATGTGTACTTGAAAAACAACCTTACATGTACTTGTTAGTTGTCTTGTTATTATAGTGTATTGGGAATAACACTTACGAAGATCACTCCTTAATAAATGTTACTTGAGAAATACAACTAAGAGTACACCATCTAACATCCTTTGTTAATGCCCTAAGAGATTAGGTTGATGTATTGATGTTGGAATTCCACACAAATATTAAAGAGATATAACACCTAACTCTCCTTTGTCCTTAGGACTCTGTAAACCCTAACCTCTACATCATAGGCCACAAAATTCCTCCATGAAGTGGGATATCTAGAATTTAGTGATTTTGTCACTATAATAATACTCAACTAGAAGTGCTACTCCTACTAAAGTTATTAAAAAAAACAAAACATCCTTGTAAGAGACCCATCTCAAAAAATTCAATGTGTGACACCATTGTAACACTCTTAGGTAAAAAAAAAATCAGTGGACTTGACCACAACTTTTGGCAATATATCACAAAAGACTCCTTGTGGGACACACTAATCATATTGATACAACTCTTTAATAAAAAAATTGTGGACTTGCGACTCCATGTTTAAAACTAGGACCACACAAATGGAAGGTCAGATTCCATCACTTCTGACCCAAATAACAAACTCCATGAACTCCCATGAGTCAAGATTTGGTTTGCCTTTGTAAACTAGCGGGGAAATAGGAGTATTAAGTCAATCTTATGTAAGAATAAACCTTTGTAAATGGGGGGACATTGATCAATAACTATTTCATGACAAAAAGCATGATGCATCACCCATTTTGCATTTGGGGGTAATTTTTTCATGTTTTTTGGGGGTAATTTTTTCATGTTTTTCGTAGTCATGATATTTAGTTCTTAATGTCATGGTTGAAAAATGTTGGACTTTTAATCCTAAAATGAAAAAAAATGACGTTGCATGTGTTTTTTGGGTTTTATGCTATGGTTGAAAATGTTGGAAGTTTTAGCTCTAAAATGGAAAAAAAATGTGATATTGGAACCAATGTTTTTCATATTTTATTATATATATAATTTATTATATATTATAATATATTTATATATATATAGATATATTTTTGTTTAATAATAGTTTTAGTGTTAGAGTTCCTGTTTTTAGATCACATTCTGGTTAAATTGGTAATTTTGTTTTTATCATATTTTTTAATGTTTTTTTTAATAAAAAAATATAGGTTTTAGTGTTAGAGTTCTTGTTTTTAGATCACATTTCTAGTTAAATTGGTAATTTTGTTTTTATTGTTTTGAAAAATTCTCTAAATACATGAATTATATAAACCTGTTAAAAAAACAAAGAAGCAGAGACACAGAACAGATGAAAGGAATAACAGAAGTTCAGATACGCCAAGATATTGAACAACTGAATCTTTATTGAATGGATGAATACTCCGCACTGCTGATCGATTCATGTGTTATTACATTATATTTATATCCTATCTATCTTTACATAACTAAATAGAACCGCCTAACTATCGTTACATAACTGAAGAACTAACTTCTTGACAAACTAACAAACTCAACCGACAACAATTTACATAACTAAATAACTAACTTGTTGTCAAAACTAACAAACTCCACCTTGACAACAATTTCCTAATTTCTTGCCCATGCCCATTCATCATCTTTTCTGCAAGCCAAGAGAAGCTAAGCACCACTGCAACTTCTCTACTGTTACTGGCTTTGTGAATATGTCTACACAATTCTCTCGTGTATGGACCTTTTTAAGAGCTACTTTTCCGCCATCGATCACTCTCAGAAAATGATACCTTACATCAATGTGCTTGGTTCTACTGTGATAGGCAGGATTTGTAGCCAAGTGAATAGCACTTTGACTGTCACAAAGTACATCCACTTTCTCCTGCTTTCTTC
>APFE031651916.1:235396-277417 GCA_000404065.3 Pinus taeda
AATCTTTAAATCAACCCCCCTTATCAATTTACTAGCCTAATATCTTTGATCCTAATTGGTCAGCTTATCATATTGAAGATCTACCGAATCTGACCCGAGAGAGCCTTCTCATACCTCGTAGGGCTAGCTACGAGGTGAAATGGTTTGATGTAGCCTTGAGAGTTTGTCTATCTCAGCCTAGGTGAATTCCAAGCGCTAACAGGATTTAAACTGGTTTTATTATACTTTGGGATGTGCCTGCACCAGTGCATTCACATGCCTGCACCATTGCACTTACCTGCTTGCACCATGCATTGGGATTCATGCACTAGTTACAGTGGGCTTCCTGCACTCCGAAGGATTCCTGGATTGAACTCACATTCTCTGTGCCTGTACTCAAAACTTCCATTCATGGAGATCGAATTGTGCTTTAACACTGCAGTGGTAATTGAGAAGGCTTCGCCAAAACCACATACGATGAAAGATTAACAAGATCAATCGTAAATATGATGATAAATACCGAGCTTCAATCGAGTAGAAGATAGAGATTTTGTTTGGAAAATTACCCCAAGATATCCCCAAGATAGTAGTAGAATTTATATACACACTGAATTTGCTCCATTGATGTCAAAAGTGGGTACGCTTATGGATCAAAGGATCCTAGGAATCGAACAACTATCTAAGCTTCATGAATTATTGAGTGAATATTTGAGAAGAAATTGTGGGCTCCAACATGTTGGCGAAGTTAGATCAGAGGTTCAATTCCAAGGGCATTATGTCGAGCCTAGGAGTTATATTCAGGGAGCAGCATTTGGATCTGCTCAAATGCGCCTTATGGGTGTTATACGACATGCTTGTTCATCCAACCAACATTCTTCAGTTACAGTTAACAGAGCGGGTTTCTGTTCCTAGTTTTCTGTAAGGATAAGAAGGAAAAGATGAGAGTTGTGGGATTGTTCACAGTAATAAGCATATTCTTCGTATCGATGGTAGGTTTGACATTTATAGAATACTCATAAGAGACGGAGCTGAGTATTGGGACAATCCGCATTGTATGCATTGTCAGATAGTAGTGATATGGAGATCTGGTGCATGATAAGTCTGGGTCAATAGGAATCTGATCGAAGGAGTTATGCACCGATGGCAACCTATGAGCAGCTCGCGCAAGGAGAAAATCACTCAGTCAAATTGCACCTTCCAGCAACAACCACTCCAGGAAAAGAGGAACGATTCACCAAAATCGTTCCCTCTTTCAACACTCAATTTCAAATTAATTTCTAATTCGGCAAACTATTAATAATCTTCCTGTATTTTAATTGGTTGTTGAAAAAGCCCCAATTTGTAAATCAATGCCTATATAAACTGCCTGGAGCGATAGTCAGCTTAATTAATCAATTAATTACAATAAGGAAGGAAATCGACCCATCCAGGGATAGTGCACATTAGAGGAAGGCGCAGAAGGGAATAGGAGCTATCCCAATGTAGGCTCACGCAGTTCATAACTGGTGGATCACTCCTCTTGCTTGCTAGAGCTGAGAATTTTCTGCGTGGTGTAAAAGATTTTGTTTTTTTTTAATTAATTGAAGCAATTTTTATTCATGCTTTGTCTATTCATCCATTACATCTTAATGAATCTAATCACTGTGTGAACTAGGTTAAGCGAGGGTGTGAGCTAGCTGGGTTGGCCACCAGAACAACTCGACACCGCTCTCATCTTTTAAATAGCATTTCAATTCTTGTTGGTTTGTTGTGTGAATTTGATTCATTTACAGTTTCTTTCTACCTTCAATTAATGTCATTTCATTTGCTGCAACGTTTTCCCTTCAGCTCCAAACCTCATTAATTTTCCGCATTAAGAAATTATTCATGTCCTTGAGATTTGTGCTTACACTTGGGATATTTCTCCAATTGTTTTTATTAATGAAAGCAAATCGTGTCATGTTGAAAACAACAATATTTACTTTCCATTAAACTTCTGGAGAGTTTGCAAGATTTATTTTCAGGGCAAGGAAGGCGAGAGATTTACATTAATTTAATTGCTTTCATAAGTTATTTATGCAACATATTTACTTGACGATGCTTTCAAGTTAACCTTACACAGAATTAGTGTAGGTAGAATTAGTGTAAGAAGAATGGTTTTGAATTGCTTTTGAATTTATTCTAGCATTTACAGTGTTTTTGTTATTATGCCGGCACTGCTTGATTTCTAGTTTAGTTTTCCTTCTGTTCGCTTATAATTAGAATTTCCTTTCACATTGCTAATGCCTTTTATTTCCCACACGGTTTAATTGTTTGATTGGTGTTTTCTTGAATTCTCTTTAGTGCAAGATTTCATTTATTGATGAGATTAATACCCAAGATAGACTAGCATTTGTTTTGCAGGTTGCCAGGGGCTCTCTCTGGCATTTACAGTTCTGTGTCTTGAAGTTCATGAACTTTCTGGATTGACAAATTCAATGTTGGTACATTTATAGACCCTATACTGCACCCATCATTTTGGCGCCATTGCCGGGGAGCCGCTTAGAGGATTGACCTTGGTAACCTGCTGCAGTTTGGTTTTCTCTGTTTTTGCAAATTTTATTTACTTTGAATTTGTTTCTTTCATACATTCTTTTTAAGTTTTTTTTCATTTCTTGGGTGCTGTAAGATCCCCCCCCTTTATCGATTCAACCACGTCCTAACAATATACACCAACTAGCTTGTAAAGATAAAGAAATGGTATTTCGAGGCATTTTTTTAATGAAGAGTTTTGGGGCTAATATAAATCATTCAATGCACCTATTTCACTAATTAGTTTCCAGGAACATTCAAAGAAGAGTCTTGAATTAGTACATGGAGAACCTCTTTAGGTTTGGTAAGAAATGGAAAACATTGTTACTTTTGAATTTCCTATGAAAGATCTAGGAGTGGTTCAAATGCATAATATTCCCCCATCTGCACTACTAAACTTTTATGGTTTGGAAAATGAAGGCCCAGATACATTCTTATTTGAGTTCGAAGTACTTTGTAGAGGATATGGTTATTGTACTAATTCTCAAAGGTTGCAAGTGTTTACTCTTACCCTTAAAGGAGCAGCTCTCCGATGGTTCATGAGCCTTGGTGGGAACTACATTCAAACATGGGAAGACATGAAGAATGTATTCTTGGAGAAATATCAAGACTATTGCCAGGCCGGTGAAGATATTTTTGGAATAAAACAAAGGGAAAATGAAAGCTTGGAGGATTATGTGGAGCGATTTAGATACAACATCCAAAAATAAAAACCTAAGAATTTGGTAAAAGAGACCTTGAAAACACTCCTACTCAAAGGAATCAAAGATGAATTTTTAGAACCTTTAAATCTGATAGGAGCAAGTGGTGTTTCTCACTTACCATATGATGATTTTTGTAAATTATGCATTAGTTATTCAAGAGAAATCTCCAAGATCGGTAAGAATTCTAGAGAACTTTCTTCTCAATTTTTGGAATCTACTACAAAAATAGGAGCTATAAAACCTTTTCTAAATTTACAATTGGATGATTTGCAGAAAGAACGGAAGCAATGTAAGGAGGATCATTCAACAAATTATTTCCCATCATTGACGGGGTTTCAACAAGTATTTAAGGAATCAAGTAAGGAAATAAATCGACCACCAGGTATAACTCAAAACTCATCATCATTTAATAGTTGGAGTAATATTTATTGTCCCCAACAGGTTCCTCAACACATCTACAACCCCATAGTTCCATGGTAGACTTATAATCCTCCTTTGATTCAATATCCCACCATATTCCCGCAATGACCCTCTCCCTCGAGCCAGATATTCCCACAGCCTCAAGCATGGTTTGCAGCCTCCTCTCTAGGGAAATTCCCCATGCAAATTCCATTACCTGAGCCACAACAGTTGCAATTCCCAACCAATGTACCACCATGTTATCCCTCTCTATGGTCCCAACCATTTGTGCAACCAAACCCTAATTTCAACAATCATGTTGCACATGAATTTAAAACACCTATTTTTCCTACTCGCTCCCCTATCAAATGTAATGTCATATCTTTTAGAGAGGAGAGAGGAGTGAATTCAAAAATTTCCCCTATTACAACACATCATTTACCTTGGGAAGAAACTTTAATCCATAAACCATTAGAGCAGCAATATATGGTTGGAACTTGTTCGAAAACTGTTGTTGAATCTCACGAAGAAGAAAACCCTAGAGTTTCCCTTAACCATCCTTGTCAATCTAAAGAGAGAAATGTTCAAGTTGTGGAAGACCTATACAAGTTGGAGAACCATGAATATGTGTGTCCTATTAAATCCTGGTTCCAAACAATTGTTAGTACACCCTATTCCCTCATCATTCAAAAACTCTCAGTACCATATCAAGTAAGTAAGTTGGTTTCTCATACTTCGATATGCATTAAAGTGTGCATTTTAAACCTGAGTGTGAGTATATTTATTATTTTTTTATGCACATGACTTCATTGGAAGTATGCCTTCACTTAAAGGTGATATTTCTTTCTTTAAAAATAGGGTAGGATAATAGGATAATAATGAATAAAAATGCATAACAACACTCATGAGCTTGTGATTCCCTAAAAGAAAAACTTTTGGAATTTCTATTATCATGCACTCTCATGGTAAGTCTTGTCAGAAGAAATTTACACTTAATACCTCATATTTTAAAGTGACCTTGATTGTTGATCAACATGTCAGTCAAGGATATTGTTTTAAGTTACATGTAATACTTTTTCCTATTCTAACAAACTATCATCCAGAAAATATTTTCAAATTCCTCTTCGAAGGGACCAGTGAAAAACCTCCTATGGTGGACCACACCTACAAAACTCTAATAAGCTTTCATAAAGAACCCTAACATGATCTCAAGGAATATTTTTTGTCATTATCCGAGATGTTTTTTTAAATAAGTTCTTAGGGTAGCATGACCAACTGATAAAGAATAGTAATTAAAAACTTTTCATGCCATCCTGCACTCTTAATGAGTATATTTGCTTCCACACCTATTAAGTAACTCAAAGTTTTTTTTATAAAAACATAAACGAATTAATTGAGGGATAGGAGGTCTCATTGCGAGCCAACCTACTATGATCATGGGTCCTAAGGAGAATGACATTACCGCACTGGTCACCAAGCCAGGGTAATGGCTTTCAATTGAAAAAATGGAAGACAAGAGGTCTCATTGCGAGCCAGCTCATTCATTCTTGTTAGTTCTCATGAATGGCATTGTCGATAGCTGGTTACCAAGCCAGGACAATGACCCTCTATTAACTTATAAAAAGAAAAAAGTAAATGTTCTTAAACGACTCTAAATCTATATCTAATAGGTGGGACAAAAGCATTTTATAAGGTTAAAAGGTATCCCCGTCAAGGCTATGGACGCCTGTCGGAAGCAGGGCCATGCCTGTGGTATTAAAGTTGACTCTACACTATAATTTACTTGGTTGTTTTTGCTTTCCGTGAACTCAATATCAATCTCTTTGAGAATGGCTTTAAAATCCTTATGTTGTTATACCTTGGAGTTCTATCTTTTTGGAATGACTTTTATGGATGTGCGACCCTTAGTGTAGATAATTCACTATGCCCAGATAAGAGGAGCTTCAACTATACATGGATAATGGTAAAATAATTACTGTGGGAAGGTATTGCTATGTCCACTTTTAACACCATGGCTTTTAAATCATGTCACTCATGACTACAATGGGGATTTCAAAGTGTAACTTCTGATTAGGGATACCTGCGAGATATCCTTTTGAAAATTTTAAAAGTTAGCTAGTAATAACACCGTCCACGCAATTTAGTTTTTCATGACAACTTTCATTTTAGGTTTTCTTGAAATTAATTTAAGCAAATAAAGAGTCAAGCAGACACTCTGTTTTAGAGCAAGCTTTATCCATCACAGGAAAGGTGATCACGAAAAATTGCTGGAACATCATTTTGAAACACCTACAAATATTCTAATTTTGTTTTTTGTGAGGAAGTAACAACACTAGATTTCCTTGCATGAGGACATGCAAGATGGTCAGCATGGGGGGATGTTGGGTCTCCGTTTTGTCCTATTTTTTTTTATCTATTTCTCTTATGCTATCGATTGGCTAAATGATTATTTTTGAAGAGTATTTGCTACTTCTTTGTTTTAACAGGATTAAAATAGCATTAATGAGAGTTTAATTAAGGCTTGTATGTTGCAGAATTAAAACTGGTTTTATTATACTTTGGGACGTGCCTGCACTAGTGCATTCACATGTCTACACCATTGGACTTACCTGCCTACACCATGCATTGGGATTCCTACACTAGTTATAGTGGGCTTCCTGCACTCCGAAGGATTCCTGGACTGAACTCACATTGTCTGTGCCTACACCCGAACCTTCCATTCATGGAGATCGAATTGTGCTTTAACACTGCAGTAGTAATTGAGAAGGCTCGGCCAAAACAAAATACGATGAAAGTTTAACAAGATCAATCATAAATATGATGATAAATATTGAGCTTCACTCGAGCAGAAGATAGATATTTTGTTTGGCAAATTACCCCAAGATATCCCTAAGACAGTAGTAGAATTTATAGACACACTCAATTTTTCTCCGTTGATGTCAAAAGTGGGTACGCTTATGGATCAAAGTGTCCTAGGAATCGAACAATTATCTAAGCTTCATGAATTGTTGAGTGATTATTTGAGAAGAAAGTGTGGGCTCCAACATGTGGGTGAAGTTAGATCAGAGGTTCAATTCCATGGGAATTATGTCAAGCCTAGGAGTTATATTCAGGGAGCAGCATTTGGCTCTGATCAACTGCGCCTTGTGGGTGTTATACGACATGCTTTTTCATCCAACCAACATTCTTTAGTTACAGTTAATGGAGCAAGTTTCTGTTCCTAGTTTTTTGTAAGGATAAAAAGGAAAAGATGAGAGTTGTGGGATTGCTGGCAGTAATAAGCATATTCTTCGCACCGATGGCAAGTTTGACATTTAGAGAATACTCATAAGAGGCAGATCTTAGTATTGGGACAATCTGCATTGTATGCATCACCAGATAGCAGTGATATGGAGATCCGGTCCTCGATAAGTCTGGGTCAATACGAATCTGATCGAAGGAGTTATGAGCCAGTGACAACCTGTGAGCAGCTCACGCAAGGAGAAAATCGCTCAGTCAAATAGCACCTTCCAACAAAAACCACTCCAAGAAAAGAGTAACGATTCACCAGAATCATTCCCTCTTTCGACACTCAGTTTCAAATTAATTCCTAATTCGGCAAACTATTAATAATCTTCCTGTATTTTAATTGGATGTTGAAAAAGCCCCAATTTGTAAATTGATGCCTATATAAACTGCCTAGAGCGATAGTCAACTTAATTAATCAATTAATAACAGTAAGGAAGGAAATCGACCCAACCAGGGATAGTGCACATCAGAGGGAGGAGTAGAAGGGAAGAGGAGCTATCCCAATGTAGCCTCACACAGTTCATAACTAGTGGATCGCTCCTCTTGCTTGGTAGAGCTGAGCATTGTCTGCGTGATGTAAAAGACTGTGTTTTTTTAATTAATTGAAGCAATTTTTATTCATGCTTTGTCTATTCATCCATTACATCTTAATGAATCTAATTACTATGTGAACCAGGTTAAGCGAGGGTGTGAGCTGGTTGGGTTGGCCGCCAAACCAGCTCGACACCGCTCTCATCTTTTAAATAGGATTTCAATTCTTGTTGGTTTGCTGTGTGAATTTGATTCATTTACAATTTCTTTCTGCCTTCAATTAATGTCATTTCATTTACTGCAACGTTTTACCTTCAACTCGAGACCTCATTAATTTGCTGCATTAAGAAATTATTCATGTCCTTGAGATTTGTGCTTACACTTGGGATATTTCTCCTGTTGTTTTTATTAATGAAAGCAAATCATGTCATGTTGAAAACAACAATATTTACTTTCCATTAAAATTCTGGAGAATTTGCAAGAGTTATTTTTAGGGCAAGGAAGGCGAGAGATTTACATTAATTTAATTGCTTTCATAAGTTATTTATGCAACATATTTACTTGACGATGCTTTCATTTTAACCTTACACAGAATTAGTGCAAGCAGAATGGTTTTGAATTGCTTTTGAATTTATTCCAGCATTTACAGTCTTTTTGTTATTATACCTGCACTACTTGATTTCTAGTTCAATTTTCCTTCTGTTTGCTTGTAATTAGAATTTCCTTTTGCATTGTTAATTGCCTTTTATTTCCCGCATGGTTTAATTGTTTGATTGGTGTTTTCTTGAATTCTCTTTAATGCAAGATTTTATTTATTAATGAGATTAATACCCAAGATAGACTAGCATCTGTTTTGCAGGTTACCAGGGGCTCTCTCTAGCATTTACAGTGTTGCGTCTCGAAGTTCTAGAACTTTCCGGACTGACAAATTAAATGTTGGTATATTTATAGACCCTATACTGCACCCAACACATTCAATGCTTGCCCCACTCATAAACGATATATTCATAATTTGGGTGTTTACTATTTAAATCAAATATGTCTCACACGGTCTTAGCTCTATGACTCCCTCCTGGACACAAATTTGGGATCTTGGTCTTATTAGTGATTTGGTTATTTCCTAGGAGAAGTATGTACACAACCTATTTTGGGCAGGTATCACTTTATTAGAAAGTGAAGATATCCTCTCATGGGATGGAAAAATAATTCAAGGTAAGATCTTGGTAAAAGAAATATACAGTTATATCACTCATGCGCAACATTCTACCGAGAATTGAAGTTGATTTTGAAAAATATGGAAGTGGAATCTCCCCCTTAAACTTAAATGTTTCAGCAAGTTGGGGTGGCAAAATAGAATTTTAACATGGGGTAACTTGTGCAAGAGAGGTTATATAGAACTCGTGAGATGTATTATGTGTAAATTGAAACTTGAAGACGTGATACCCCTTTTCTTAAATTGTCCATTTGCGACCTCTATTTGGATAGGTGTACTGAATAATTTACACATTTCTGCTTAGTGGAATCATACTTCTTTAGAGGCTTGTTTACTGGAGTGGCACAAGAATTATAAGGTATTGGGCATTCTCACTTTGTACATCATTTGGGGCATTTGGAGGTGTTGGAATGCATATATATTTGAAGATATTTCAACCGACATCAGTTTTACTTATATGAAGATTGTTGCTTTCTATAATGAAATCGGGCTTGTTGTTGCGAAGGTTTCAGCGAGAAGTTTTAAACCCATGGATATATGGGGTAGATATCGTGTCAGTTTCTTTGATGGGGCGGTTTGCAATAATGTTGATGGCAGTGGGGCATATAGTGTTACCGAGCCTGGTACTTATTATCATTTTTGTTGGAATAGCGGGGAGGGTTCCAATACTTGGGCTGAGGTCATAGCTCTTTAGGGGGTACTATATTGTGCTAAGGGGTTGTCCATTCAGTGTTTGGATGTCTATGGAGACTCTATAATGGTTATCTACTAAGCACTGATGTGATCAACTTTTGTACCTCCCATGCTTATAAATTAGAAGAAACATATGAAAATGTTGATTGACAGTTTTCAAAGACTAAGCTTTACACATATTTACAAGAAACAAAATGATATTACTAATGCATTATTCAAAGATTTAAAAAAAATCATATTACATAGACTCCATAAAATACATCTATCTTTATAGCGTTTTATGTAGTCTAAACTAATTTTATGTAACTTAAACTAATATGACATCTTTTATGACAAATTATAAATGTAAAATGGGATGAACATAAGCTCAAAACAAAAAAACTATATACATCAAAGCTTGTTTTTGGCTATATGAAGTATGGGTTATATATGGGTTACTTCTTCGCATATTACGCATATGTAAACAACCTAGAAAATTTGTTGGTTTTTTCTGTGTGAAAACAAATAAAATTCTTTTTAACTGCGCCTTGTCCGGATTATCAATATTTCAATTTAAAAAAAAAAAAATAATAATGAAGATGAGAATTGACGCAATCTGAAGCTTCTAACCTAATTTTCCATGTTAGGTGCTGACCATCAAATTATTTTCTAATAAATATCCACAACCCCTACACGCATCTCCACACATTTTCGTCCTTCTGTCTACCCTCTTTCCCATGGAGGTTGACTGTGAGATCCCATCTACTGCTACTCCCATGTGTTCTAAATCACGTCTCTCTATGCCATCGCAAGCACCCCTTTCCTTCCTTTCAGAGGGATACTAATATTTTTATGAGCAAAGGCTATCAGGGAAAGATAACTCCTCAAATGGAATACCCGGACCCGGAGCTTTTCCTGCGCAAGGATGAACATGGAATTTTCTTTTACCAAATAGAAGAGGATGCAGCCATTGAACCTGCTTCTGTACACCAGATCGCCATTTTCTTCTCCCTGCGTTCAAAGTGGCGGTTGAATGATCATTGCCATGTCCCAAGCCCTCTTATCTTCGTTGGATTAGCTAGAATGGACTGTATACTCTAACCCTACCATATAGTGGCTATATTTTGTTTGCTCTGTCTATCTTTCGTGTGTTTCGTGGTATATTTGTATATACAGCAGAAAAAGAAATGGGAAAACGAAGATAGAAATCAGACTTATGATTAGCTATGATGGAGAGGATCATCAACTACCCTAGTTGCATATGGCGTGTTTTTTACCCCAAAGACTGATACCGCCATAAGAATATGGGACGGATCAGGGGGATAAACAGATACCGCCATCAGAATATGGAACGGATCAGAGTGGTAAACTGATAGCGCCATCAAAATATGGAACGGATCAGGGTACACAATAGGGTGAATGTGTATAAATCATCACTTTTGAGATCTGTCAAAAGATATTGTTGGTCATTTTGCTTTTTATTTTCACTTTAGAGATCTGGGAAGAAATATTGTGGGTTAGCCTTATTTTCACTTTAGCGATAAGGGAAGAAATTTTATGTATCAGAAAAATCTTTCTACAGTCTGATCTGGGAATCTTTCTACAGTTTGATCTGGGAAGAGATATTGTGCATCAAGAATGGTCTTCATGATTAGTACGGGGTTGTTTGTATTTGGCGTGGGTGGTCGCTCAAACATGAAACCACTGCAAGAAATCCATTGGGGATTTTAATAAAGTTCCAACTCATTACTTCCAAATTTCTAGTATATTGATGTTTGAAAAGTTGCTGCAACTTAGCCATGTGGATAGGATGTAAACAGTGGAAAACTTTGATCTTCCAAGTGTACAAATTAAGGGCTGCCACTTCAATGTTGTTATATCATTGGAGTAGTTTTGGGGACCTTGCAGCCACTCCAAGAATTCCATGGGGATTTTAACAAATCTCCAACTCATCACTTCCAAATTTCAAGTATTATGGTGTTTGAAAAGTTGCTGCAACTTAGCCATGTGGATAGGATATAAACAGTGGAAAACTTTGATCTTCCAGGTGTACAAATTAAGGGCTGTTAGACTCTTTAATGCTGTGATATCATTGGAGTAGTTTTGGGGACCTTGCAGAAACATTCAGGCCCTAGACCGTCCAAGGAGTGGAAAGGAGTGTAGATGACTGAAGGAGCGCTGGGATCACGAGTTATCTACAACAGCAAATCAGTTCGTTGTTACAATGTCAACAGTTCAGAAAAACAATTAGTGCCACTGTCAGAACAACAATGCAGTGCTACTTATTCCTAACATGCTCTGTTTTGTTCTGTACAGTCCTCTTCATTTTTCTAGTGTCATTTGTAAAACGGATTTGCAATTCAATCCACTTATGAAACCGAAATAACTCTAGGATGTAACTTCTAAATACAATTTCTACTTTTGTAATGTACATATTCTTGAAGATTTTGGAAGAATATTTACCATTTCTATTAGGTAACATCATTTGCCATTGTTAAATGGCTATTATTTTCCATTTTTAATTTCTAAACTAATGTTAGGTATATGTTTCTTTAAGTTAAATATGTTTCTTTAAGTTAAATTGCATCATTTTCCATTTTTAATATTAAAAAGGAAAATGTTAGGTATATGTTTCTTTAAGTTAAATTGCATCATTTTCTATTTTTAATATTAAAAAGGAAAATAATTATGGGTTGATTGAATCCAGCCGGTTATTGTTAGATTAAGAACTTTAAGAATTCATTTTATATGGAGGAAAAGTTTAAATTAAATATTTATGTCGTGATATGTAAAGAGAAATATTTTGGACTATGGTTTATTTGAAGAAATATTTTGAATTTAAAGAAAATGATTTTTAATTTTATTTACAGAAATGCTTGGAACATCCAGTCAAAAAAATGGCTCAAAGATGCAAATGGCATTTGAGGGGAGAAAGTTCTGAAACTCATTCAAAAGCTTTGATTCATATTGGCATTTGGCTTATGGCCATGCAAATATGCTTAAAAATTCAAATTAGATCTAGACCATATCATCTAAATTCTAATGCATCAGACAATGCCAAAATGCATAACATAAATTTTAACACAAATTCACTAATCTTGTTTGAATCATAAAGGCACATAGTGTATCAATGCAACCAAGAAGCATGCATAAATCTTTAATGCATCACATAACTTCAAATGAATCACATGAATTTGAGCCAACTAAAGGCATGTTGAATTCCATAGAGCCATGCATCTAACTAATACAACTAAGCACCACATTCATCATACATTCAAGAATGGATTCTTTTACCAAACCACATATAAGCAACCCACTAACTTATTAGTAGAATTATAAAAATGAATTCAAACACAGATACATAACACTTATATCAAAACAAGTTGATCCAAGGAAACTAGTTGCGACTATTTTCTGCCCAATAGTAGGCAAACCTCTATAGATTCCATCCCCACACTAACCTATGAGGCCACTAGGGTGAAGGAAACTAGTGCAAGACACCCAAATCACTCATAGAACCAAATTGCTCTTAGGCTTAACCAAACTATTTACCTTAGAAATCTCCAAGAAACACCCTAGCCATTCCTTTCCATGGAACTCCTTTCACTAGCCCACACAACACAAGAAAAATCATTCATTTCTCTGCTTAGTTGTCCCTTAGGAATCTTCTTCCTTCATGGGCCATGGACTTGAACTCCACATTAGGAATTCATAAAAGATGTTTACATCATTTACACATACAAACTCATTTATATAAATTGAATCTAATCATTCTATTCACTTATTTAGATTTGGTACATAATTCAATCCAATTAAACCCATGGGTCAAAACTAAGGACATTATGATTCCCACCCCTTTGGAGCAACATCATCCTCCTTGTTGATTTTTTTTTTACTTTTACCTTTTTTTGGCAATGCTTCATGTACTTTAGTCTTCAACTACAACTATAGTGATCTCCTCCTCTTCATTGCACCTTTGCATCATTGTTGGCTATCATGGACAACGATGTTTAACCATTCCCTTGCCTTAGAACACTTCCAAAATCTTAGCATTCCAACATATGAAAACATCAAAAGAAAAGCATGCATGTCATAGCCATTTTATGCAGAAATTATCTTCATCTATAACAAATTCAAATTCATAACTAAACCATATATAGTCATCACATAAAATAAAGTATGCAATTCAACCCAATACTTATTTCTATGAGTATATTTGTGTTCCACAAGACTGCCATGGGCAAGATTCATCTATTGTTTACTATAGCACAACCACAATATGTACTATCCTCTTGATCCCAACTAACATATAACACGAATATCTCTAATAGAATATTCATTCAAGTCACCTCTTCCTTGCCACAATCACCCTCCCATGTTCAAAGATCCCCTTCTCTATTAAATAGTCCCTCAATTGAACTATCTTACTCAATGTATAATGGCACCCCCTATAGAATGTCATCACATTCTCTACCTTAATAGCCCCATTACAATGAGCTTGAGAGAGAGAGAGAATTCAAGTAAAAAGCATAAGAAGTCAAGTTAACCAATAAAATTGTACAGGCTTACATCACCAAGGGATGCAATATTTAGAGTTTGTATGAGATATGAGGATCTCAATCCTCATAACCTCCAACTTCTTTAAGTCATGGCCATCGATGAGCTTGGCAATAATTGTAACCTCAACCCTATGCAACTAATGTAACTTATCATGTTGACCTCCCCTATAGTATATTCTCACATGGTGCCCCTCTTTAGTGAGTATGTGGCTTGGGATTTGTCTTATTCGACAACTCTGAGAATTAGGGTTTTGTCTAATAAGAAACAATGCAATTTTTGCACCTAGGGGGTGAATTTTTGAAAGTAAGGATCTCAACCTTATGCATAGCATGTACATGTCAGCCTTGCCCAAAAAATCTTGTGGAAGATGATGACTAATAATTATGGTGCATATTTTTGTTTTCATTCCCCTGGCCCAAATTTTCCACATATATTTTAGTGGCTTCTAAAATAAAATTGCAACTCACCATAAAACAATAACAATGATGCTTATCAATGGATTGTTGCTTATATTGGACTCATGACATCAAATTTTAGCTAGAGGCACCCCTCTACATGAATGTGTGGCCAGGGGCATGTTTTATTTGAAAATTTCCATAACTAGCTTTTTCCCTCAATCAATGAATACAATTTTTGCACCTAGGGGTCAATTTTTGAAAACTCAAAATCTCAGCCTTGTGTACACATCGACCTTACTAAAACACACTTCTAGGAGCTAATGATTTGTAATTTTTCTACTTGGTTTGTTTTTTTAGAGCCCCATACAAATTTGTCATGTGTTCTTTAATGGCTTCTAGAAGTGATTTACAACTCACCATAAAATGATAATAAAAGCTTGTATCAACAAACTATAAATTTCATTGGACTTGTAACATCAAATCATAGCTATATGTACCCCTCTCCCATGAGTATGTGGCTTGAAGCATGTTTTATTCAACATTTTATGTAACTAAGGTTTTTCTTAATAAGAGAATGCAATATTTGTAACTAGGGGTTAATTTTTTAAAACTCAAGATCTTAGAGTTTGTGTATATCATGTGCACATCGAATTTGTCCAAACACACTTGTATTACCTAACAACACACAATTATGTTTCTTAGTTTTTTATTTATGCCTTTGATACAAGTTGACACAAAGTTGAAAAGGTCAGCAACATTCCATCCATAGACATATGGGAAAACAAAAGTAGTCAACATGAATTTAGCACATCTTGAGGGGTCACAATCAGAAACATCTAAAGACTTGGGAAAAAAATATGCTATATATACAACACTTCTACTAGTAAATCCCCATTTGAAACTTGTTTTTTATATTTGACACCTTCACCTTTGGATGTTGTATATGGGAAATAAGGAGTGAGGGTGGATCTCATAGAGCATGCTTTAAGGGTTCAAACATTTGTTGAGAAAATAATGGATTTTCAAGTATAAGGGACATTGAAGAAGTGACAAGGCTAGGAATGATCAACACAAAAAATAGAAGTCATTTATAGTGGGAGACAATGTATGGTTGTAGTTGAAAAAGGAGAGGCTACAGGGTCCTAGTAAGAAAATAAAAGATCTAATATATGGTCCTAGTAAGAAAATAAATTATCTACTATATGGTCCTTTCGAGATACTAGAAAAGGTGTGAGATAAGGTATACAAACTTAGTCTAGCCCCATACATGCACATGTACTTAGTGGTGTAAGTGTAGTCTCAAACTCTATGAGCCTTCCATGTTGGATCATGAAGATGAGCAGGGCCCACCTTCCATCGAGGACTTATCTCTAGATGATTGAGCATAGTTAATAAAAGATAAAATTGTGTAGAAGAGGTACAAAACTACAAGATAGGGGCAACATGACCTTTGGTAGATTAGCCTGAAAGGGTAGCTTTCGAGGAAGGCTAAATGGTACTCTAGGGAGAGGGCAGAGGAAAAATTTCTCAATTCATTTAGAAAAGCTTGAGATCAAAACTACCCAATGGAGAGTATATCTAGATAGGCATTAGGGGAATTTTGAGGTCTAAAATGGGCTTCTTAAGGAGAATAATAAAATAAGACTTATGAATTTTTAAAGAAAAATGAAGGAAACTACTTTTTTGTTGTATTTTTGGTTTAGTTCCATGTAAGTTCACTAAAATTTCAAGAGTAGACACTTGTTGGATGTGGAATTTATTCCACATCCAACGAGTACCCACTCTGCATACTTCTAAGTAGATCCACGTCAAAACAAATTTGAAAATACATGAAATAAGCGTGTTCAACATGCACTTCTAATGTATTTTCATTTTCTTCAATGTAGATGTACTCAAAAGTATGCAAAGTGGGTACTTGTTGGATGTGGAATTTAATTCCACATTCAACAGGTGTCTACTGTTAAAATTTGAGTGTACTTACAAGGACATGAGCCAAAAATACAAGTTAAGAAAAAAAAAAAATTTCCTTATTCCCCCCCAAAATATTTTCGCCTGGGGATGACATCACCATCTTGAATCCTATTTGTTCTTTTAATGTTAATTTTGTTAACACTTTTAGATAGAGGAGGAATGACCTGTTATAGAGTTATTGTGAACCCAACGTTTCGGACTACCAAGTGAGTCCATCATCAGGGAATGCATCAATAGATATCCCTTATTTTATTTTGAGGCCCATTTTTACCTTAAAATTCTCCTAATGGTCATTATATTATTTTCCATCCATATTCATGCTTTCAAAGTGGAAAAGTTAGAGGAGTCAATTTACAATAACCATTTTGTCAACTGAATCTAGTTTAGAGAACTGGAGTGAAACCAACTATGACCATTTTGAGGCCTTAAATGAAATTTTTTGGGGGTAGAACTTCCCCACTTAAGTGTTGGATATCATGAATTTATTATGCACCTTAAGTCTTTTCAATGATGCAAGAAAGACATCAATAGGAGTTCATATGAAAAATTTATGCCTACTAGAAGTTGAGCTATCACGATTAACAACCATAATTTAAGAGGATGCCACAACATCCCTATTTACTTATGGAAAAGGGGCTACCCACTTGAATACTGTCAAGAATAATCTACAAGGGTTAAAGTTGTTACTCTTGTTGAGAGTCGAAGGAGCCAAACCTGACCACTAATTGACTATTGGGCTATGTTATAACTAGGCCACTGGGAGGAAAAGGGACCCCATTCATTTTCTATTATATCTAGTTCTACAATAGAGCAGAGAAATAGAGAGTGGGAGTGAGAGAGCATAACAAAGGGGCATGAGTGTCTGTAGTATCCTATTAGGGCACATGTTTTAGGTAACTCCACAGAGAGTGCCTTCTTCTTTGTACTTGCATTGTTTCCATTTTAAATAAATATAGAGTAGAGAAACCATATCATCCAACTAGGTTTTCTTTGTAAGGGTTTCCTAAAGCAAATATTGTGTTCTTTATGATTGGCATGTGATTGTATTTCATTGTTCTCTATTTTCCGCAATTTATCTAATACACGCATAAGCAAAAATGAATAGTGGATAAATATGGAACGTAAGGAAATTAACCTTGTAGTATAGATTTTAACCTATTTTTATTAGATCTATTGTGATGAACTATCCAATAGAATATCCATGACAATTTACATATCATTCGATGAATAAATTATGCCATAAAAAACATAGTGTGTTCTTGTGTCTATACTTCATTAATAGATTAACAAAGTTTATGGCATCCAAATATGTATGTTTAGAATTAGGTAGATATCATTCATCTACATAACATGCACATAGTTCCATATTAAAAATAGATTCAAATGTAGATTTATAAACAAAGATAGAAAAAATTTCTTTTAACAAAAGATAACCTAGGAAACTAGCTTGTATAAGCAATTTTCTACCCAATTGTAGGCACTTAATGTAGGAGCTAGTCCTAATCTAGGTTAAGTGGCCATTATGGCAAAGAAACAAAGCTATAGGATACTAGGTCACTCAACCCAACCCATTTTCTCTCATGATATGCTAATGTACTCATTAAAGAGTACTACAAGCATCTTATCCAGCCATCAAATAACCATGTGACACTCTCATCGACCACCCTACAAAACATAAGGAATATATCTCTATCCTTTTATTCCTAGTTCCATATGGATATTCTTCCCCTCCAATGATATTTAAAGTAGGTAGAATAAGTTTGAAACCATTGAATGTTTTTTGGAAATAGCCTATAAGAATAATACTTGGCTTTCAAGCATCTAATGAGAGGCAAATATATTGTGTGAATGATTCCTAACTTACCCAACCTCTACTCGCATCTACAACCATCTATCTTTTCCCCAAATTATATAATTTCTCGTTCTTAATGATGCTTTGGTCAATTTCAAAATTTTGCTACTAAGTAAAAATGGAGAAAGTGGCATGAGGAGTCCAACACATGATTAGGCCTTGAAATTGAGCTTTACACTAGGAATTCATATAAACACATTTAGATCATTTACAAATAGGGTCATTTGTTTGATATTATATGACTTGACTTCCATAATTATAGCCACTTATTTATAATGTATACATGATCCAATCTAATATATCCAAAAGTTCAAAACTAGGACATTACATGAGTAGTATGGGTGGGCAATATGAACAAGTATATGCCTATCATGTTTGTATTTTCCATGGTTTGTAAAGTTTTGGCTACCATGGCCATAAAAATTAAAAAAGTATATGTTTGTAGGTGATACACCATTAGGTATAGAAGTAGAAAAATGATAAAGCCAATGCATAAACAATTCTTTAGTCCTCCATGCATTGATAAACCAATAGCATTTACATAACAAAATATAGATATCCACTTATCCTAGGAAGCACTTTTGGCACCTACCTGCTCCCTCTCTTAGAAATTACCTACATGCCACTATTACTTTTAGCTTGTAAACCTACCTCATCACAATCCAATATATTATGTGGACAATATGAATGTGCCTTGTATTACTTGCACAAGTTTTCATGGAACTTAATAACAACTATAAGGCTTGAATTCAAAGTTTTATCCTCAATTGTTCATTATACAAGCTATTGATGCCTTTGTTTCAAAATAATTCCCATCATAATTTCCTAGGAAATCATATTTGAATGGATTGGCCTTAACTAATATATTAATCTATCTCCCTACATCAAATAACGATTTCTTCCTCCTCTTCTTTAGTTAACACTATAGGGGCCTTTCCTCTTTGTATGTGTGAAACCATTTAGTTGATAATGCAATGATGTTAGTGCAAAGCCATAATTTATTGTGTATATTCTTACCAAGTATCCATTGAATTTAACATCAACAATTACATTCATAATATTATTTTTTCCCGCTCCTAATAACATTATTCTTGCTGTGTGAAATTGTTCCTTGCGCTGTAATTAATGGATAAGAAATATTTTCAACATCTACTCATTATTCTCTTCAATATATTCATTTTTATTCTCTTCAATACGAGCATATCATAGCACCTCATATGAGGAAAAACGTTGTACTTGTGCATCGCTGTCACTAGCCTTCTTACTCTCCTTATAGAAACAACAAAATTCCTTATTTCCTTGGTCATACAACCCATTAAGCATACAAACAATGTAGAACAAGAGAGGATCATATAGTGTTGAACAATAGGAAATGGAAACATATGTGAAAATGAGCACTTGAAAAGAAGATATTTTATGACATAGTGTCAATAATGGGATTAAAGATACTTTGTGTGGAAGTATTTACAAGGATTTGTTGCCTAGTGTTTAATTATGAGGTGTAGAAATGGTGCTTCCATGAATGCTATATTAGATTTATAGTTCTCTACTATTAAATGATTTGTGAATGGTCATTAGGCCCATGGATTACATACTTGAATTGTAGAATTTTCCCTTAGTTTCTCATTTTATCCTTTTGTCTATGAAATGTATAATGGCCCTAGGGGATTGATTTAATGAATCTAATGAGTTATGATCATTGTCTACATTATAGGTTCAACATTCATGGATGTGTATTTCAATGTAGGAAGGTGAGGCTTACCATAAGTGTTTGCTTAAATGTTCAAGTGGAAATCAACATTGGGCTCTATATAGGCATATATGAATACCATTTGTTGTAGATGGTAGTGTCATTTCCTAACCCCACTACTTTAGGGTAATTATAAGTTAATTAATGTATGAGCCACTTTCTTTCAATAAAATCCATTATATAATTAGTGATAGTTTCTTAATGTAAAAGGTTTTTCTTTATTATATAAAGCTTGCTAGGTAGTTGGCACTCATTAATGATTTTTTAACACAAGTAGTTATAGTTTGTTCCTGGGAAATTATTTATAGAGTTAGAAGGCTATGTAATCTTTTTTGAATTGAAGTTATTGAATTAGGAATTTTTTCTCATAGGATATTTCCTCATCAATTAATCCCATGAACCTTTCACACTCTTTGGGGATATTTAATACAAGGATTATATTTTGTAGGTTTGATCTTATTTGGTTCTACATTTTCTTTTCCACATTTAATTTCTTTGAATATTATTCATGTTCTATTATTTTTTTCTGTTAAAAACATCATAAGTGGCATCAAATATTTTCTTGAGCCAGGATGCACTAAGTTTTTTAAAAAAATATTATAGGCTAGATACGTGTTGTAGCATCTCTAAATAACATAGTGATATGTCACTCAATAAGTAATTATGTGGTTGCATAAGAATATATATTTGAGAAATACATGTCGTGTCATTTGGTTGGACACCCATGTAACCCTTATTGAAACCCCTTTAATTATTATTGCATCAGACAACATGTGTATATGAATACGTCATCATGTGCCCTTGAATATATTGGAATCCTCCTATATGTACTTGCAATACGACCTTACATATACTTTTCAATTGTCTTTTTGCTATCATATATTAGGAATACTCTTAGGGATACCACTCCTTACGACATGTTACTTAAGAAGTAGAACTAAGGGTGTACAATCTAGCATCCTTTGTTAGCACCCTAAGAGATTAGGCTAAGTACTGATCTTGCAATTCCACACGCATATATTAAAGAGATATAAAACCTAATACTCCTTTGTCCTTAGGACCCTGCAAACCCTAGCCTCTACATCATAGGCCACAAAATTCCTACATAAAATGGAATAGCTAGAATTTAGGGATTTCCTCACTATATTAATACTCAAATCAAAGTACTACTCATACCAATTTTTTTAGAAAAAAAAACACCCTTGTAACATACCTATCTCAATATATTCATTGTGTAACACCTAAGCCATTGATGATAGTTGGATCCTTGTGTTAAGGAAGAACAACATCCAATCCCTAGTGATTTTGCAGTAGCCAAGAGTCTTTACTCTTCACTTGATGTTTGTCAATATTAGTCCTTGCATCAATTATCAAGCTAGCTACTAGTGAATTTTAGTTGAAATGTTACAAAACCATTATCTATGGAGGATGAGAAGCTTTTCCTTGGACCTTCTTCATTAATTACTTCAATCTTAAAGAATGATTAAGAATTCCATAAGGCTAATTGTAGCAAAAAACATATCAAAAGTAAGAAATAAAGGATTAAAATGTTGCTTGGCTTTGATGTGGGTATGGAGAGGGTTGAGGGATTAATGTGATAGGCCTTGGTGGGTATATTTACTGGTAAATGTGTAAAGGTGGATTCCTTGAGATGGTGATTGGACATTGGATGGATAAGGTAGTGGTTTATATACCAAAACTCCATATTTTTCTTATGGATTTTATTATTTTCAAATTCAAGAACATAATGGATACATAGTTGATTCTTAAACAAAATTGATTGTGGGTTCCCTCTAGCCTTGTGTTAGCTTGGTGGAAACTAGGGTGTGATCCCTACAGATAACCCAAGAACTTACAACACTTATTGCTCCTATTATGTCTTCCTCTTGAATTCTAGGAAGAAGAAGTTCTTAGTCAAATTGGAAGGCATATAGGAAGATTTATGACATTGGAGGAAATTTTATAGGATTCTTTTGATAAGAAAATGGATAGGGTCTTGATAAAATTTGATGTGAGGGTTGGTTTATATACAAAATTGAACACAATAAAACTGGAAGTATTGCTAGCCCAGACTCTAGATTTTTGAAGGGTGTCATTTTGTAACAGACCCCCTACTATCCTCAGTTCTGACTAAGGGTCAAAGGAGGCTATTACTGAGTTGACCTGATCTCCACAATCGAGTTATGGAAATGGTGTTAGCATTGTAGTCTTGGAATTGGTGTCAAAAAGGACTTAGCACTAGTTGTCTTATTATTGATGTCAACATGTTGATGGTAGCTCTTATGGTTTGTGGTTAGTATGAAAATCTACTAGACATGAGTTATAATTGAATTGATGCAGAGGTGTTGACTTGATGCAGAGATGTTGATTCATGCTGAGGTGGTTGGCCAACTAGGCCTTCATGTTCTTGACTTGATGCAAATCTATTTGGCATGCTAGTCCCCTTATGATGATCTTCTTGATTATGTAGAGGAGTTGAAGAAGGATCTGTAGGTGTTGGAGATGCTTGGACAGGTGCTGGAGATGTTGGACAAGTTCTAAAAAAGCAGAGCTACAAGATGGAGGTCACTTGATGTATGCCATGTAGTCATGAGTTTGATGCCTTGTACTAATCTCTATGCATGTTGTCATGACGTCAATTTTCTTGGAGAAGGTTTCCATGATGTCCCTCACACCCTCCTGTCGCTGAGCTCCAATTGGTGGCCAAAGAGATTGATAAACTTGAAGATTATGATGCATACACTACTCTTGTGCTGGAAAGTAGCATACATATGGTACACTTGTATGGGAAAGTGGCATACATGTTTAGGAATTGAAATTTTTTAAATATCTGTGAACTTCAAATGTTTTTATTTTTTTCCGATGGTTTTTGTTTAGGACTTTTGATTAAAAGGTCGGAAAAGGTTAACCAAAATTTATAAGGTGATCAAGTCAAAGATGAGGAGGTTTAGTGATGTATATTGTTTGCATCTTCCATCAATTATAAAATGTCAGAGAATGAAGTAGAAGGGGCAAGATTGAGTGAGAGTGTATGAGATTGTATGCTACAGGTTTGTAGAGTTAGAGAGTAGATCAGAGATCAGCTTTGGAGTAAACTTCAGATAATGATGGAGCTATAGTGTATCTACATGTCTAATATATTTGTGTTGTAGATTGTGGCTCCCATTTGTTATTGATATCGAGAGGAGAGAATTGTTGTAGCTATTGTAATTTCAAATCAAAGTTTATATTGCTGATATATTTGTGTTGCAACGGTTTTATTGGAGAATGTTTTGTTGTAGCTTCATTTTATTAGTTCTATATGGTTGATAGAGTTTTTATTGATGGTTGAGTGTGTAGAAAAAAATTTCATTGTGTGTTGTAGGGGTTGAGTTTGTAGAGCAGATTGGTGATGTGCGATTGATGTATTGATTGAGGTTGTGTTGCAGTTGTATTTAGTGGTTGTTACAAATTGTTTTGATGTTTAATAAGAAAATTGATATTGTGTGTCTGGTATGAAAATGGACGAAATGATGCTCACAAGTGTTTTTATGCAGAGATCGTGGATCCAATATGAAACATTATGAAACATGGTTCGTGGGAGAGCTTGAAGGTTGGGGCATTTAGTGTAGCGAGTGGTGGCTTGCGTATTCAAGGTGTAGTAACATCCTTCAAGTGGTGGCCTGAGAACTTGGGAGTGGTAGCTTCCATCTAGGGGTGGCTGAATAGTGGAGTGGTGGCTAGGTGAGGATTATTGGGAGTGGTGGCTTCCAGCAGGTGGTGCCCTGAAAATTCAAGGGAGTGGTGGCTTCCTATAGGTGGTGGCTTGCAAAGTTCATACATGTTGTGGCCTAGAGGTAGTGGTGGCTCGCGTGATATGCAAGTTGTGGCTTGTACATTAGTGGTGGCCAATGATCATATGTATTGAAGAAATTTCATAATAGAAGAAGAGTAGAGCAAAACAATATGATGGTGGTTTTATCCCTTGTGATTCCCACCTTACATCATGTGTCTCTATGTGTGTTGATTGTCCATTGATGTGTTGTATCTTGTTGCTCTTATTATTGTTTGATGTTTAGATGCTCATGGTTATATGTTTTGATGGTTATGTGCTTTAATATGATGCTTATGGTTCATGTTATGCATAGATATTCTTATGTATTGGGTTGCTAATAAGTGAATGAATAAGGGTTTGGAAAGAAAAGATAAAAAGTGGTAAAAAGTGAACATAAAGCACAATATTGATTCACCCCCCTCTCAATATTGCTCAAGGTTTCTAACAAATGGGGTCTAATGTTTTACCTACCCCCCCACCCCCCATTTTTTCTCTACTCTCTTAAAACTTAAAATGATGGACATTGTTTTGATTGTCTACTTGGGACCTTTCAAATGACATAAAATTTGCTTCATTCTGACCCTCGAGTCAAAAGATACGACCATCTAAAGATTAGTCATTTAGTTAGTGCCACTTCACCAACCTGCCATGTGGCTCCCATGTGATTCCCACGTGGAACCCATGTGGCTATCCCATTTTTCCGCCTTACCGCCACATGACAGTGTTGCCTTAGTTGCTGACTCATTCATACTAGTCACGTAGTGACCCCGCTATATAGCCCCTCATGACCATGCCACCTCAGAGTTAAGCATCTCAAAAATAATTAATGTCGCCCCTCACCATTGCTTTCAAGGACAACCCTTCTGAGTAGATGGAACCTGGTGGTCCTTTCTCCATCTTGTCCTCGCACTATTTGTAGTAGCAACGCATACTAGGGCCCACTCCTTCCTGACATCATGGAGGTTAAATCTCAAGATTTACTCATGCAGTTCCATGCTATTTCTTATGAGGATAAAACATTTGGATGTTTTCATCGCCCCATTCATCTGGGGTGACGTTCCATTCCATGTGGCTCTACCCAACACGTGCCACATGTTATTTGCATCCAGACCACATGGGCTCCCAAAACCCTCAAAACAAGCTAACACGTAATCTATTTTCCAGACACCATATAGCCCCAAGGCCACATCATTTGCCACACTAAGCTTGGGTCTTGTCTAGTCCTCTGAGGCTAGGTGAATATCAAGTTCCACACTAAATTATGTCATGTTTCCTCCATCGTGTTACAAAAACCACTTAGTGACTGACACCACCTGCCTAGTCATCTCATAAATAAAAAATCATAGGTTTCACTTGGGGATCCCCTCTAATCCTTGGGGACAAAGTTCCAAGTCTATTCAATGGCTATGATCTGTCACTCATCAACGACCTAAGTTCCTCCTACATAAGCATTTTATCAATGCGCCTGATCACATGGTTGATGGGGTTTTGGCCTTCTATGCTCCTCTGGGTCCTGAACTCCATCATGCAATACTTATCATATGAATGGTTTGAGAACCATTCCCCACCACAACCTCAGTCATGGTAATTCTATGTGCATAGTTCTATTGAGACTCAACACCCAACACTTAAATCATCAAGGCTCAAGCCTGCTAGATCACTATGCACAATATCTTGAACTCGATGGTTTTCAAGGGACTCTTCCCTCTTAAGCTTGCAAAAACTCGATCCAACTTGGCCTACAAATTATATGTGTGTATGTGTGTGTGTGTATGTGTATGTGTATGTGTATGTGTATGTGTGTATGTATGTATGTATGTATAAGAATACTAATCCTCTTAAACTTGCAATTTATAAACCAAGGCTTAGTGGCCTCATCAATCCCATGTAGTCACTCATTTGATTAACCGAGGCCGTTTATCTTTCTCGCACAAGTAATATAGACATATCCACACACTCAGGATAATTTACATGAATACAACATCTCTGAAAGATATTCCAGAGCATTTTTATGCAGGAATTCCACGTTCCTTGCTATTAACCGGTACCTGTCCTTAACACAATGACTAGATATACCACTAGGTTATTGTAAGTAATTGCTCATTAATAGAGATCTCTATCTCTTCGTGCTCTAACCGTATTAAGCTAATTCAAGCTTAGAGTATCCACAAGAAGCTGCAATTTCGTAAGATCTATACACAGAACATTGACAATCCTCATTATTGCAATACAAAATACTCCTCAACTTTAACATAACATAATTTTGATGCAAATAAAAAAGACATGACAATAACCACAAGCATGAAACATAAGAGTGTACTTATCTTATAAAATGTATGAAAACTAAGAGTGGGACTCTAACTCTCCACCCAACCATAGATAAGCTACAACCACTGTTACTTGTAGTTGTCACCCTCAAGCCAGATTTTAGTGCTTGAGGTGGAGTGCTTATGAGGGGAAAATTTAACCAATATAAACAGTTGAAACAAGATGTCACAAGGCCACCCTACCTTCATCAACTAGCCACATGATATTCCACTTAGTCTCTTTTGAATCTTTAGATAAAATCAACATCCATGTTAGGATATCATAGTACACCGAGGTTTTAGCTCACTTTCAAGAGAAGAGAGTCCACATTAAGGAAATTTCATCAATGGATAAGATATTGATGGGTAAAGAGAACACCTCTCTAGGTGGTTCATTAGTGAGTCAAGCATCGAAGCTTCAGCCCCAAGGCAACTCCTCGTGGTTCATCAACTCTCACAAGCATCCGAGTGAATCTTTCCAATCCAATAGGTTTATCAATCCATAAGTTTCCAATGGGTTCTCTAGCCTTACTAGCAAGCCACTGTTCTCTATAATGCTTTCACCTAATAAGCCTCTATGAGGGATATTCAGTTGGTTTAATCTCCCCAGAGCTTGATTATTAAAAACTCTGATCGATGCCTTCTCTACCCTTTCACCCTTTCCCCTAGAGGAATTTTTCTTGTTGCACTCTTCCTTGTTCATTCTATTTCACACCTCTCATGAGAGAATGAGAGCACCTTCTTCCTCTATTGCATATGAGTATCTGTGTCTGCGTGAGAGTGTGATCCATTCCAAATAGACTAACCATTTGTCTTCTCCCCAAATCCACACTAGTTAACCACCCAAGACAATGAAACCCATGTTGTCTTTAAGTTTTGTCCTTTTCTTTCCTGTTGTTGGCGATAAGGAACACTTAGGCCTATCTTTTCCTCTTTCAATTAATTTATGGCATAGTCAACCCATTTAAAACCACTTATCCAACCAAGACTAATATTTAAAAAACCCATTCCTCAAGCAATATGGAATTCGCGTCCCTTCCTCTCAACTTTCTAATTAATTACAATTTATTTACAATGGGAAAAATATTAACCATGAGATGTGACAATTTTGTTGTCAAAGGGTCATGAGGCTGGTCACATATGGAAGTATTGTAAAGTTAATAAAATGACATTATTATAGTAGTTGGATTACATTGGTATGCAATAGTTGAAGTATTGTAAGGTTAAGAAAATGAAGATTGTAGATGTTGAAACTGCAACAAGAAATTCCTAATTTAGCTTTCCCTTGAATTAATTTAGGAGAAAATTGTAATTCCACATCACAAGACAACTTGAATGAGTTAAATAAGTTATTATCGCTCAATTAGCTTAGTTAATGCAAGTTGAGGGCTTAACTTGAGTTTTGTATAATGATTTCTAAATTTTAGGAGCCTAGGTTGAGTTAATTTCAGTTGTAACAATTTAATCTAGTTAAATTGAGTTAAGGTCATTTAAACTAGTTCCAACTGTTGGAAGAACTAGTAGGAGGTCTAGCAGTGGGGTGAAACTTCAGTGTTCAACCAGCTAAATGGTAAATCAACCTTAATTAACCAATGCATGCATGAAATTTGAGTTACCTAGTTCAGATTGGAGTTCAAGGGCAATGTACTATCAGTTGTATAATTATCCAAGTTGTACAAGTAGTGCATGCAGTCAGAGAAGGGCCTACAGGGATTGTTCAGTTCTGGATGGGGAATTTCCCTAATTAATAGGGGCTAATTCCTTATTGAACAACGCAAGGAAATAGGGACTTGGGTAGGCAGGAATTTGGTTAAGTATTGACCAGAGTTGGCTTGTGAAGTAGCGAGATAGATTATACTTACGTAGAGGTTGGTCATGCTTGAGAAAGCATTGTATTTCTTCTCTATTTTTTTAACTAATGCAATACATATAGGAAAGGGTTTTGAGTAGTTGTGATATGTATTACAAATTTGAAGGTTTATTGAAAAAATTTCAAGTAAATTTTTATGTCTTTTAGGCAATGGATCAATTTGCAAAAGTACATAAATTTATGGTTTTTTAAACTCAATTTTCAACATTAAAACAAAGACAAATATATCATACACAACAACACAAGACAACAAAATTATAAAGGAGTTCACCCCTCTTGGGCTACATCTCCTGGTCCAGCTTCCAATCTTAGGCCTCTTTCATTAAGTGCTCAAATATGTGATTTCATGGATTTACAATGCTCAAAATGCAAAAATAATGTCTCCAATGGCTTCGGAAAACCCAAAAACCCCAATTTGGGCTCTTGTTGGGCTCAAATTGGCCAAGAAATGACAAATTTATGGCTCAGAGAAGTTTTGCTACTAACTGCTCTACAAACTGGCCATTATGTCTAACCATCCTACGTTTTCCGCAATTCTGGAGACAGTCGAGCGCGAATTTTTCCCAGTGCCAGTGGGATTCACATTGAATTGGGTGAAATTTGTTGGACGATTAATTCACCCAATAATTCCTAAGCACCAAATTTCTACCCGACACTTGGTCTTATGAGTGCATGTGGCCGAGGGCCAGGCTAACCGCACCCCCGCCATTCTGCACCTTTCGCTGTTAGGAGGTCACATTAACACCCATGAGGTTGGGGATGGGTTAACCGACCACCCTCATCGGGCTAGCTCCCTTCTTCTCCACCCATGGTTCCCATGCTTCCATAAGACCCAAGGCTAGCCCCCTTATCCTCTGTGTCGAACCTTAGATCCTTCCCGCTCAGATCTCGGTCCTGTGTCGCCAATGGAACCCAAGGCTAGGGCTCCACCCATCCCCTCTTCACTACCACATCCAAAGCCTTTTATCCCTCGGTCATGTGTGATATTGTGTGACCATGGGTCAGGGCTAAGCCCCTGGCCCTTAGGTATTGACTCCTGTGGTCATGTGGGGTGCCATCGGACCAGGGGCTAGGGGCTTAGCCCCGACCCTTTTCACCATCATGCATTGCGCTAAGCCTTAAATAATAGTTATTGACTATGCTTATTAAGAACCACCAGTGGCTCAATAATAGAGCACTGCGATGTTTGCAATGAGGTCAAGGGTTCGATCTACCCAGGCTTCTATCCAACCTTGCCAAAATTTTGTACACTTCTGGGGTGCCATGTGGCTACCCAAGATTGGGCCACGTGGCACCCTACCATTGGACCACTTCAAAAATCTATTAGTCAATCAAATTTTGACCATGTGCCAAAATCAAGAGAGGTCACTTGTCAGCCTGTGATTGGCCCGAGGGTACCCCTAGTCAACCTGCTAACTTAGTTGTACAGGCTGCCTAGTTAGCAATCATGTCAGCAACCTGCAAAATTTTACCTGTTTAGGAAAATGATATCTTGAGCATATGATGTTAGTTTTGAGTGATTCAAGTTCCATTAGATTCAAGACGACGAGCTCTATGTTTTGGCACCAATTTCAAGCACTTCTGAACACTTTCATTTTTTAGCACTTTACTGATCCACTGGATCAAGTTTCCTTCCCCTAGATAAATCCTCATGTATGTGTGTTAAATTATGATGCATGCTTTTGATATTTGTTCTCGATTGTGAATTTCTTTTCGCAAATGAGTAGAGTAGATTTGAGTCTTAAGTTTTAGAACATTAACTGAGCAGTATTGAATCTATAATTATGTATTGAAGCTAGATTCACAATAGATAAGAGAATTCGAAATTGTCTTTGCAGGAGGAACGATTTTGTAGGATATATTCTTTAGAGCTACTAGGATGGCATTCTATGGTATAAGGCTCAAGTATGCCCTTGAGGGTAGCTTGAATTATATTGCTTGGAAGGACCGCATGGAGGAAATCATGGAAGATAATGGGTTGAAGAAATTCACTGATAATGATATTTTGAGACCAGTGACATCTAATGCTCATAATTTAGCAGATTGGAAGAAGAGTGTAACCAAGGAGAGGAGGATAATATTGGAGGGAGTATGAGGCCATATTGTCTCTAATCTCCACAGGAAAGAAACTTCGTATGCAACGTGGCAAGCCTTGACAAATTTGTTTCAGAACAGTAGCGACCACATAAAGCTGGCATGCAAAAACAAGCTTTAGAATATCAAGAGGCAAAAGGGTGACACAATACCATAGTACCTAAGCAGGTTCACACAATGTTGTGATGAACTTGGGAGTGTTGGTGTTATTGTTGTAGAAGATGATCGATAAGCCTATCACTTCTAGGCCTTCCCAAGAGATGGCACAACTACCATGATTCGGTAATTGGGAGGGAGAAGCTACCAAACTGGGAAAGATTATGGTCAGATTTGGTACAAGAGGAGTTTAGGAGGAACACCAAAGACAGGCCTCATCCAGGGTGAGGAAGAAGAAAATTGTGCCTTGGCTGGAAAGGAAAGGAAAGGGAAAGAGAAGAAATTCCAATCCAAATGAGATTCAGGTCAAGGGGACAAGAAGAATGACTTTTCCAAAATCAAGTGCTTTCACTATTATGAACTGGGACACTATGCCATAAAGTGTCCACACAAGAAGGCTGGAAAGAAGCCCTTAGGAGGAGTGCTAGGTGAAGCTCTAGCTTCACAATTCGAGTTGTATTTTACCCTCATTGAATGCATGGCAAGCACAATGATGGGTAGAGTGTGGTATCTGGATAGTGGTGCATCATTCCACATGATGGGCAACCGTTAATTTTTCAATGACTTGGAGGAGAAGGACATCCATATGCACATCGAGATGAGAGATGATGGGAGGTATAACACAACCAGTATTTGTATAGTTGCTTTTCAGAGGGAGTTTGACTCCCCTCTAAGACTCAAGGATGTGATGTTTGTTTTGGGTTTAAAGAATAATTTCATTTCTGTCGTGGTGTTGGAAGACCATGGCTATGATGTGATATTCAACAAAGGAAAGGAATTCCTGAGACACATCTCCACAAGACAAGTGAAGTATATTGGGGTTCTGGTGAAGAACCTCTACAAATTGAATGTGGAAGACTGTGCTTCCTTGAGCACAAAGGGGAGAAGGTGCAAAGATGAGATTTTGATGAATTATGACATAGAATACTTGGCCATTTTCACCATGGAGCTTTGAAGATCATGCAACAAATCACCATGGGACTCCCCAACGGAGCACTAGAGCATCAAAATACATGCAAAGGTGTACCTTAGGGAAATACATGAAATACACCTTCAATGATCGGGATATCAGGGCGCATGCAATCCTTGAAAGGATCCACTCTAATGTTAGTGGACCTTTCTCGATAGCCTCCACGACCAAGAACATGTATTATGTTATATTTGTAGATGATTTCTCACGTAATTGCTAGATTTTCTTCATAGAGAAGAAAGACCAAACATTCTCTAAATTTGTTGAATTTAAATCACTTGTTGAGAAAGAAACTGGTAGGAAAGTGAAGGCCCTCAAGAGTGATAATGGTGGCGAATATGTGTCGAATGAGTTTTAAAAATTCTATGCAAAGGAAGGCATTCGACAAGAGTTTACAACACCCCATAAACCATAACAAAATGGGTTTGTTGAGAGGAAGAACAAAAGTATTGTGGGAGTTGCACAGGTGATGTTGCATGATCAGGGCCTACCTCTACACTTGTGGGTTGAAGCATACAACACAATGGTATATGTGTAGAATAGGAGTCCTCATAGGATTCTCGAAATGAATACACTAGAAGAATCTTTTTTAGGGAAGAAACCAAACGTGTCACACTTCAGGATATTGGGTTCATCATATTATTGTCATGTTTCCAAGGAATCAAGGATAAATCTAGATCCAACAACAAAGTTGGGATATTTGTGGGTTACACTGATACACCTCACAACTATCGGGTGTACTTGGAATCTCTTAGGATCACAGTTATTCGTAGAGATGTGAAGTTCGATGAGGAGAAGGCAATGAGGTGTCCCTTGAGAGGGAGATTCAGTTGCATGCAGATGAGGAGCTTTTGGATCCAAAGGAAAAACCTCAGGATGTTGTGGAGCATCCACAAGTAGAGGAGAAAAGAGTGGAGACACCCACTCATGCAAATGTATCAAGAGAAGGAAGAAATCACACCACGGAAGTTGACAGATTATTGCATGATTCTAGAGAGAATGTTGGAGCACCCACATCACAATGCAGGCATAGGAGGTCACTAGATCAATACACTAGGTACATGGCTACAATGACTGAGCTAGTTGAGATAGAACCATCCTCATTCGAGGAAGTAGAGCATCATCCAATATGGGTTGATGCCATGGTATAGGAATATGATACCATAGTCATAAACAATGGTTGGGAAGTGGTCCTAAATAAGTGGTTGGTTTGAGGTGGATCTACAAGGTGAAACAAGCATAATATGGAAGCATCAAGAAACACAAGGCCATATTTATGGCCAAGGGGTTCTCTCAGGTGGAGGGAATTGACTATGAGAAGAACTTTGCTCTAATAGCAAGGTAATCTTCTACCATATCAATTCTAGCACTTGTAGCACAGATGAGATGGAAGATCCATAAAATGTATGTGAGGACAAGATTCCTCCATGGGGTGATTGATGAGGAGGTATACATTGAACAACCAAAAGGATTTGAGACCTTCAATAGAAATTCGCATGTGTGCAGACTCAAGTGAGCATTGTATGGATCAACAACTATTTCATCGAGCCGGGCTTCACCAAAAGTGAAGTAGATTAAAACCTTTACCATATTGTTGTTGAAGGTAAATTATTGATTATAGTATCATATTTCGATGATTTGATTTTAACCGATGATGAGAAGTTGATCAAATCTTGCAAAGAGGATCTTGTAAGAGAATTAGAGATGAAGGACATGTGACTCATGCATTATTTCCTTGGTTTGGAAGTATGACAAGGAGATGGGGAACTACTTGTCTCTCAGGGAAAGTATGCCAATGAGATATTGAAGAAGTTCTGCATGAAGAGTAGCAAACCCATGGACGCTCTATCAGGCAGTTGCAAGAAGGAGGATGCCACTTCAGGTGAGGAAGTGGAGGCCAATATTTACAGGCAGCTTGTGGGTTCACTAATGTATTTGGTGAACAGACACCCATACATGTGTTATGTAGTTAACCAACTTAGTCAAGCAAAGGTTAAGCCAACCAAATAGTATTGGAAGGCATCAAAACATGTGTTGAGATATGTCAGAGGCACTACTCAGTATGGTCTTTGGTACAAACAGACAAAGGGAGTGAATCTGTGAGGCTTCACAAATGCAGTTTGGGCGGGAAGTCCATCAGATCAGAAGAGCACTTCAGGAGGAATTTTCAATGTTGGGTCAGCAACAATTTCTTGGTACAGCGGGAAGCATAGATCAGTTGCACTCAGCTCAGCAGAAGCAGAGTACATGGCTACCAATCACACAACTTGTGAGGCTATCTGGATGAGGAAAATTCTTGTTGGGTTATATAGTTAGAGGATGAATCCCACTATAATTTACTGTGACAATCATAGTTGTAACAAACTCTTTGAGAATCTAGTTTTTCATGATCGATCCAAGCATATCAACATCCAATATCACCATCTATGAGATTGTGTGCAGAGGCAACTCATGTTGTTGGAATACATTCCTCTAGAGGAATAAGATGCAAATATTTTGACAAAGGCTTTATCAAGAGGAAAAATCGAGTCCCATAGAGGCAGGATTGGGGTATCCGATAATCCCTTTCTTGCTGAGAGGGAGTGTTGAAAATGCAACACAAAATTCCTAATTTAATTTTCCCTAGGCTTTAATTTAGGAGAAAATTGTAATTCCAAATCACAAGACAACTTGAATGAGTTCATTGAGTTGTTATCACTCAGTTAGCTTAGTTAATTCATGTTGAGGGCTTAACTTGAGTTGTGTACATTGATTCCTAAATTTTAGGAGCCTAGGTTGAGTTAATTTTAGTCTTAACAATTTAATTCAGTTAAATTGAGTTAAGGTTGATTAAACTAGTTCCAACTGTTGGAGGAACTAGTAGGAGGTCTAGCAGTGGACTGTAACTTCAGTGTTCAACCAGTTAACTGATCAATACAACTTAATTAAATCATGCATGCATGAAATTTGAGTTACCTAGTTGAGATTGGAGTTCAAGGGCAATGTGCTATTAGTTGTATAATTATCCAAGTTGTACAAGAGGTGCATGCAGTTAGAGAAGGGCCTACAGGTATTTTGCAATTCTAGATGGGGAATTTCCCTAATTAATATGGGCTAATTCCTAATTGAATGCCACAAGGAAATAGGGATTTGGGCAAGCAATAATTTGGTTAAGTATTGACCAGAGTTGGCTTCTGAAGTAAAGAGATAGATTATACTTGTATAGAGGTTGCTCAGGCTTGAGCAAGCATTGTATTTTTTTTCTATTTTTTGACTAATGCAATACAAATAGGAAGGGGTTTTGAGTAGTTTCTTTCCCATAGATAAATCTTCGTGTATGTGTGTTAAATTATGATGCATGCTTTTGATATATGTTCTCAATTGTGAATTTCTTTCCGCAAATGAGTAGAGTAGATTTGAGTATTATGTTTGAGAACATTACATGAGTAGTATTGAATCTACAATTAATTTCTACAGTAGATGACCCATATTCTTCTATATTATCAATGAGTGCACCATCTAAGTCTACATGTATGCCAAACATTTTATATGTCAAAATCCTTATAAATCTTGGACCAAGTTCAAGGAACTATCATCTCCTAGTAATTTCTTACGTAGAATCCTCTTGATAATCTCTATGATCTTGGAGAAAAAATATCTTCTCTTTGTCAAAACGAAGTCATAAACAAGTACATAAGCATCTTCTAATTTAAGAAATCATTGTAGCAATGATTTGTATTTTGACCTTTTCTTTCTCTTTTTCTTCTAATAAGTTTCTCAACTACTATCTGTAGTTTGTACAAACCGTGGAATGGGTTTGTATTTGTTGCATACCAATGTACTTCAACTACTCTAACACCTTTATTCTCTTTATTGACCATGGTGGAAACACTGTGAATGGTAATATGCCTAAACTTAGTGTTTAAAAGGAGTCTTATTGACTTATGGGTGTGAAGGAGACCGACCTTCATGTTTTCTACCCTACTTAGAGCTTTTTTAATCCTTGAGGTAGTATTCCTCTTAAGGGATCAAATTTGGCTCAAGGGTGGCCAACTACAAGAAAAATGCAATGCAAATGAGCCTCTGGTTGGGTGGAGAGCGCCTATTTGTTATTCAATTTCTAGCAAATCCACTTAAGTGACATAGATAAGTATAAATATTCCTATTTTAATGAAATGACATTGTTGTTTAGAGTTTCATAAAAGTAAGTTGTTATGCTAGGTTACTAAGTATGCTTATGTTAATGAGCTAGCACAATGTTTAGATTATGCTTGGTTATTAGTTTTATTTTCTTTCATGAATGGACTTTGTAAACAATGGTATTCTTGAAGTATGTTACTTATGATAAATGTAAAAGGTTTGGTTTTATGAAGTATATTGTATAAATTGAGTTGAGTTGTATTATGTTAGTGTGCATGGCCTTTGTTACATGCACCATGGGATAGAGCAATTATGTTGTATCCTTGTTGATGATGAGTGTTGGGGAAAATATGTATTATATTACCAACATTTAATTATTGAATCAAGATTGTAATTCTTGGATATGCAAGCAATATACATGCATGATTAAAGCTAATCTAATCCAATATAATGCCAACAATCAATGATATGAACTAACATGTAAATGACATATTCATGAAAGGAAATAAGGAATGGAATTAGTCACTAAAACTAAAGACCTTCTTCCAGTCCTTACCTCATATCCCCCGATACAACCCTAGAATGAAATATTTCACTTTACAAATCAATGTCATGCTTTTAATAGAAGGTTTGAGTTGAATAAGCGAAGGATTCTAGTTCTAGTGGTTAGTTTCTCAAAATCAAAAACTCAAATTTAAAGGCAAATCATTAAATATAAAGCAATGTAAAGGCATGAAAAATAATTTAATCTAAACTAGCAAAATGAAAAGGAAGGGCATCACCTCACATTGAGGGATGCTTATCATCTTGAGTAATGCTACCAAGACCAATGATATGAGGCTGAGATGGTGCACCAAAACTTATGAATAAAGTAACTTTCATTTAGGAGGAATCAACTATATTTTAAAAGGAGGGAAACACATAGACTTGTTGCCACAAAATGAGTCTCCTACCAGTTACCTATCCCAACCCTATTACAAGTATGAATGACTAACAACCCTCAACTTTGTTCTAAATCTGAATAATTGTACAAAGAGAGCATTGGGGTGGATCAAAGCCAATCCCCCAATCTTAGATTTGTCCAACTATGAGAAAGATACAAATTAGCAATCTGAATCATTCAAAGTGAGATTGTGTGATTTTCTCACAAAAATACAAATGAGATACACCAACCATTTCCATAATTCATCATGGTTAAAATTCTTTTCTCCTTTTTTTGGGTTGGCCATTGATTTTGTATTTTCCTCAAATATGGGCATTAGTTTTAATTTTGGGGGAAATTGTGCATTTTGGGCATATTAGCATTAAAGAACCAAGCATATATTTCAAAAGGTATTTAATTTTGGAAAATTATTTGCTTTCATCACCTCGAGAATCATGCCCAAAGTTGATTGTTAGGAAACTTTGACCTATAATGATGTTTTGGAGATGGAACTTCACACAAGTGACTTGGGTGTGATTTGAATAGCCTAGAATTATTTTAATATCTTTGCATTCAAAATCCATGTGGTGAAATTTCTCCTAGAAGGGCGAAAATATGCTAACCACGATTGGGTACCAAAACTAAATTGTCAGTACAAGAACTGAGCTAAACAATTCATCATTAGCAAAAACAACTTAAAAATGATTTAATCTATTAGAGAATTAGGAATTAATTATTATAAGAATTTTTTACCTTAAAATGTGTGTCAAAGGGTTTTGGGTTCAAGGGGCTTGAAATGCATAATAACATAAGGAATATGTGGTTTCAAGTGTATGTTGTGAGTGGAAAAAAGTTTAAATGAGGTATTGAAAATGTAACAAAACAAGAACCCAACAATGATAAGTCTTAGAGGCTTACCATTGGTTGGGGACCTTTCTCTTCTCGGAGATAAGCTAGTGAATGGGCCTCTCTATTTGTAAGTTTGATTATGAAGAATGAATTTAAAGGTCCATAGGAGTGAGAAGAATTTTGCTTGATTAGGTGAAGCTATAGACTTGATTATTGGCCATCCCTATGACTTATTAATAAGTATCCAAATAATGAGTGGAGATTTTGGATCCTTTTGAGGCTATGGAAGGTTTTGGTATCTTCAGAAGTCTTTTGGGGAAGTTTTGCCTTATCATGATTATAAATTCAATCCTTGGAGTCAGTTGGAAAACTCCATTAGAACTCTGCAATTCCTTAGAAATTCAGGGATTAAGTTTAGAAATTTAAAGATTAGAGTTAAGCCCCAACTACTGGGCACATGGACCAGTAGGGGGGCCATGACCATGGGATGGAAAAATACAGAAGCTAATGTTTGGCTCTAGGAAGGTGTTGAGGATGTTATGAATATCTAGATATTTAAATATTGGGACATCTAGATTGTCAATGATGCATTAGTGGGAGGTGAGGCCAAAATCTAGATATCTAGAGAATCCATATATCATGGATCCCATTAAACCTTATTAGTGCACCTTAAATAAAGCCTCAAATGCTAAATGAAATAGATGGTGGAACCTGCAGTGATGGAACGCTAATGTTGATAGAACCCTAAAGCCATGGTTATGATGGATTGAGAGGAAGTCAAATGTTTTGGATATGTGGATATTAAATTATTTGGACACAAGGAACTTCTTATTGAGAGACATTTTAGAAAGACCTAGATCTGGATGCTAATAAAGTAGTACATGTGGAATCTATATGGATCTCATAGGAGCACTCCTAGACCTATAGGTGTACATGTGCTGACATGGCATGGTCATGAACCATGCTAATATGGCATGGCACCAATGATGAGGTTGGGTGATGTGGCATGATGTCATGGCACGTCAATTGGGCATGTCGTGTGCATGTTGAGGTGGCACTTGTGCCAAAGGGAATGATGTGGTGGTTGATACTATGCTACATGGTAGGGATGATGTGGAATCCTAGGATCTAGAAATCTCGAGTTTCACAAGATTGAGTTTTTTAGATTTTTCCGAATTTGGATGGATAACAAATTTACCAATCAAATAAGAACCATTACCTCAAATCGAGAACTCTAGCAAAAAAAAAAAAACCCCAAAACATGAAAAAACAAGATGAGAACGAAAAGTGTTGAAGCTGGAATAACAATATTTTTTAGGGTAAATTTTTAACAATTTTTAAAAATGGCAGTGGAAACCAATAAAAACCATTTTTTTTTTGTGCAAAAGACACCTTGAAAATGAAAAGTGATGATGTTGGAATAACATTATATATATATATATATATATATATATATATATATATATATTATAATTATATATTATATATAATTGGGTAAATTCAACATTTTTAATTAATGACGTTAAAGATAAAATATCATGACTCCGGAAAATTTAAAGTTCCAACGATTTTCAAGCATGGCATTAAAGATAAAATATCACGTCTTTGAAAAGCCTTAAAATTCCAACGATTTTTAGGCATGACATTAAATATCAAATATAACATCTTTGAAAAACCTTTAAATTCTAACAATTTGCAGTCATAGTGCTGAAAAAAATACTCATAACTGTTTTCAACCATAGCATTAAAAATAAAATATCATGACTTAGAAAAACGTTAAAATATTGACAAATTTTTAACCATTGAATTAAAACCAAAGATTATGACTACCAAAAAACCGTAAGTTTTCAAAATATTTGAAGCATGACATTATAAAAGAAATTATGACTAAAAAGCCTTTAAATGAACGCCTGAATAAAAGAGTCATTATACCAAGAGTAATTTGTTTTCTAAATGTTAAATGTATAGTGATTTTAAAATATTAGCCTAAGACAACTTGACACATTGTAACAAAAATTTAAAAATCAACCATCAAATTGACACATTTTGTAGGTGAACTCAACCCATTGTAACGAAAACTTAAAGACCCACCATGAAATTGACACATTATGGGGGCAAACTCAATTCGTTATAACGAAAACTTTAAAATCAACTATCAAATTGCACATAATGGGATCAGGTTGCTAGTCGAGCATCGACAATGACCCTAGAAAAGAATAAAATAATAATAATAATTCTATATGAAAATTAGGAAAGAAAACAAAATTCAAACATTGAAAAAAATTTGAAAACAAAACACAAAACCATTTTAAAAAATATTAACCAAGTAATACATTAAAATAATTAAAACCATAACCAAAAAAATGTGTGTGTATTTTCAAAAATTGAATATTTCAAAAAGCATATTAATTTAAGAGAAAAATTAAAGTTAACCCAACAAAAAACAAACAATTAAGAACAATTTTTTAAGTATTAAAAAAATCACACAAATAAATTTTAAAAAAAAAAAAATATATTAATATATGTTATATATGTTATTTAATAGGTCTCTGCTGGTATCTATTTCTTGCTCGTCTCCTTCCCCGCCTCGTTTTTTCTTTTTTCTTTTTTTATGGGATGTTGCTCTGCCAAAGGTGTAGGGCCTCGGGCCTGGCCCCGACCCTGTTATGGTCGTGGTTCAAACTAGCACTTACCCGAGCCAAGGACTGAGGCTTCGCAGCCCTGCGTGGTACCCTTGGCGGCCAGGTTGATTCCGGGAATCAACTTAGGCTGCTCGGAGGCCCCTTTTTTTTTTAAACTGTGCTTTTTTTTTTTCTTTTCTTTTCTTTTTAAATGTTTATGCTTTTTTTGCTTAATTTTTATTTATTTTTCTTAAATTATGTGTTTTTGAAATATATTTTTATTTTTATTTTTTGATATTATTTATTTTATTTTTTATGTAAATTTAGTTACAAGTTATTTTTATTATTATTTTTTTTTTTTAAGTTTGTTTGTTTGTGTTTTTTTTTGTCTTTTTATTATTTGGATTATTTGGGTCATGTTTGTTTGTTTTGTTTTTTTTTTTTACCAACATGAAAATCACCAACATTTAAAAAAAAATATCCACACTTAATACATTAGAAAATTTAAAGTGTAAAAAATAAGTCCTCTAAACAAAAAGGGTTATGCTACATCAACACTTTTCAAAATCAACGTGAAAATCACTAACATTTATAAAAAAAAATGTTCATACTTGATACATAAAAAATTTTAAAGTTTTCAAAATAAGCTCTCTAAAAAAAATGGGTTGATGTTGCATCAACACTTTTCAAAATCAACATGAAAATCACTAACATTTAAAAAAATGTTTATACTTGATACATAAGAAAATTTAAAATGTCAAAAATATGCTAAAAAAAGGTGTATTCTGAATAACACTTTTCAAAGTCGGGTGATTTTTTGCTACCTCAAAAAAATGAGTAATCGGTAAAGTTCTCGCTTGATTAGTAACTATGTTGGATCCGAATCAATCTAGACAATTTAGAAATCTAGATATCTAAATATTTAGAGGTTTGACAAGGTTGACCAAGCACAAGGCCTTGATCTAGATGGATCTAAAGGAGTTAGGAGTATACATATAAATTAAGAGGCTTAGGTATCTGAATAGGTTGGAAATATAAAATATCACAAGTTTAGAAGAGATTATGATGGGGAGCTATGAAAAATCTCATATCTAGATGTGAGGGGTTGTTGATGTGGGATTGAAGCATGGCCCTGTGTGGTGGTGACACGTGCACAAGAACTACCACATGTCATCCATGTGTTACTGACGTAGCATTGTACGATGGTGACACAGGAGCAAAGGACTGCCACATGACAATGGTAAAAATGTTGAAATGGCACTTGGAAGAGAAAATCTTTTGAGGGACATAACTTTGTGTACCAAACTTAGATATGGGTGAAATTTATACCGTTGGAAAGCTTTCAATGAGCAAAAAATGGTGGCGGTTTAAAACAAGAGCTTTGACATGGTTGCATAAAGAGGAATTTTGATAACCCCATTTCCGTAAAGTAGCCTTGGAGGTTGGGTCTAGACACCTTGTTTCCTTAAAAATGCGTGGAAGGGATTGGGTGTTGTTACATTAGTGTTAGGTGATCATGCATAATTAGGAAAAAGATACACTAAATTAGGCATTGATGGCATGTTTTTTTGTGGTTATGTGCTCTGTTCACCCACAAGAATGCTATGATTTCTTAAGTGCTCTGGCATCATAAAAGAATACCCTATGGGTAATCATATGAGTGCACATGTAATTTAGCTTTATCAAAATTTAGACATCTCTTCCTTGTCTACTAACATTGTCATGGATTTATAATTAGACAGTGAAATTCCTTACAAAACTTGGGCTTAATCCACCTGTTACACATAGGAGGCCTTTGCTACAATTACACCTTTAAGCGCAAAAGATCAGAGGTTGAGTATTACTTGGAATCTTTTGTAAAACCCATCTAAGTATAGCACATGATGTAACCTCGATAAAAAAAACAAGATGTTGACCATGCCTAGTATAAACATGTCAATAGTGCATTGATTTCAAAGATGCACAGTTTAAACATACCATACGTTTGTGAAGAAATTGTTCTCAAAAGTAGCACAAGCTGCTAACAAAAAATGTTTATCTACATATAAGACAATCATATACTCTAGTAATCTCTAGGAAAATGCCCAAAAAAGCTTATTATTATAAACCAGTATAGATCCATCTTAACCACGAATTTAGCAAGTTTTGAGAGGGATCACATATTTTGAGGTGTAAAATGTTTGCAACTCTAGAAATTTGGCATTGATCCGTGGTTAAAATAGATCTCTCTTTCTCTCTGTCTCTCTCTCACACACATTTTTCATGGTTTAAATTACATTGTATAAAGGGGTTCAACACCTTAATATTCCCCTTGGTCACTTGGATTGTGTAGACTACACAACTTTAACTTGCAATTTTAACAAATCTTAGCTAGATATCTATTGAAATGTTTTATCTCACACCCACATTGATTTTTTAATCATAAGTAATGTG
>APFE031651916.1:277712-308935 GCA_000404065.3 Pinus taeda
ATATATATAAACCAATTTAATTTTTGTTACAACCTCTAAAATGCAATCAACAACATAGTGGTCTCAAAGCCTAGAAAGTAGGCTAATAACTATAATATGCCCATATGTAAGTAGGCTAATAACTATATTGGCATTTGTGAAAGAAAGCCTAGCATCTTGCATGATAAGTTGGTGAATAGGATGTAATCCAACCCATGGACTCTAGATGTATGTGCCAAAGCAATAACTTTTTATCCAACATGATGCAGAGTTTTTCTATACTAACCTTACAAACTTATGATGCTAATTAAATTAAGATTAATTCTTTTGAATTTATATATAGTCTCATTTATAGCTGAAATTGATTTTTTTATAAGAATTTGACAAAATAATTTCCAGAAAGAATGTAATTTCTTATTGTTTAAAATGTATTTTTGAATATATAAATGAATTCAACATCTTAAAAAAAACTTTTTGAGACACTAAAATTCTACACATTAAACAACTTAAATTTAAGTTTTTTTGTAAGGCAAGAGTGGATCCTTCTGTTCAATTAAAAAGAGAAATATTGTAAAAAGGCGACTGCCGCAGTGAGGCCCGCCAATACGCCAAGCCAACCCCGGTACAAGGTCACAAAACGAAAAAGCATAACAAAGGACGCGGGCCCGCTAAGACAAACCTGCAATCCAACACTGACCATTGGATCTTGAACTGATGATCCAACGGATTAGAAAGATATTGGGTGGCCAACAAATGCACCTTTTAACAGATGAATCGGACCCGATAAACCCAATAGACCATAATCTATAATATTATTGGGTCCGTTTTTGGCATATCCTTCGATCATTTTAACCCTCCGAAATCCACCATTTGCACGCGATCCTGGAGAGGTCTTGTGAACAGCTCGAAACATAACCCCTAATATGGACCCACCAACTTGCACGCAAAATCCTGGCCGTAGATAATCCTCACATGATCCAACGGTTACAAATCAAATCACACTACCTAAGAGCACCAATAATTAGCGCACGATGAAGGCGGTAATTTCACCCCACCCCTATCCACGTGTCGCGTGGTAAGTGGAATCGCTCCCAAATGAGAAAAACCGCTTCCTGCTTAATGAGCTTGCGAAATATCGGAAACCACCGCAAGCGCAGTAAAGCTGTTCGTCGGAATAAAAGTTGGGGTTTTGCAGTTACTGAGAAAATCCAGGTTCCGGTTTATGGGCCAAAGGAAGACGTCTGGATTTCCATTACCCGTGTTAATGAGGCCGCCAGAGACCTGCCACCTAAAAGGGACCATACTTATGTCAAAAAACTTCATGATGAAACCAAAATAACAATACCCCTTTACTGTGGCTCTATGTCAGCCAAAACGGTCTCTTGATTTTCCTGATGCCGTTGTCGATCGCTAAGGGCTCTGGATGAACATCCCTCCTTCAACCTATCATCTGTTATCTCCTCCCACTAGCAGCAGAGATCGATATGCTTATTTCGTACCCCCTCATTGGCAAGCCAGTCCGCCACTTTGTTGGCTTCCTAACCAACCTGAGGGTTCTCAGCATTCGTAGGTGTGCTTGGATTCTTTAGTAGACTTGCAGAAGCCGCCAATGTTCTGAGATTTTCTCAGGAGTAGCGCCAGCAGTTATCCTTTTTATTGAGTTAATGACTAGTTTTGAATCAACCTTAATGATGACATTTTGAATGTTGTACTTGAGCAGTATTTCTAGGCATGATTCCATTGCCATGAGCTCAACCATATTGTTAGTAGCTCTACCAAGATAACTATGGAATATGACCTGTATGTTTCCTTCCTCATCCCTCAGAACCCCTCCATAACCTGCTTCTCCCGGATTCCCTTTTGAAGCCTCGTCTATGTTGAATTTTAAAAAACCATGAGAAAGGGGTTGCCAAGAAGACTTTTCTGTTGAGGTTTTCTTGATAATCTGCATAGAACCCTGAGGGGGAATAACCTTGAGCTCTAATTTCTTCAATATTCTTGCCTCTCTTTATTCAATAGGTTTACCTATGGCTTCTCCTCCCAGGATATGTACACTTTCTTTGAGTTGTTTAAGGACCAGTTTGAGGATGTTACTCACCGGACTCACTTTCTCCTTGAAAATCCTATGGTTACGCTCCTTCCAGACATTCCAGATTAAGAATCTTGGGGTCAGCATCTAGGCAGAGTTTATGATCTCATTATCTGAAAAATTCTTCCTCCAGTTCTTCAAAGTGGTGATGTTGTCATTAGTATCTCTGTCTGTCTACTCAAAGACTTCTCCAACCAAATTCCAAATAGTTGTGGTGAAAGTGCATTTATTCAGGAGATGATTTGTAGTTTCTTCCTGTTGTCTACATAAGTGACATCTTGATGGGCCAACAAAACCTCTTTTTCTTAGGTTATCCCATGTCAGAATCTTGCCCTGTTGAACCAGCCACTTGAACAGTTTTACTTTAATCCAACGAGGATTTTCCCAAGTTTCTTTCCATGTCTTATCAGTGTTGGGATGGTTTAGCCTTGCATCTATTCTTTTGGCTTCCTTTAGGTTGAAGAGACCTGTCTTGTTCTTCCCCATCCTAGTTGATCATTCAAGTTTGAGTTCAAGATTTGTCTTTTGTCTAAAAGACCTTGAACGGTTGTAGCTTGAGTATGCAACATGCCCATTCCACTATAATCTGGAAGTTTCCAAGTTCTCCATTTCTTATCATTCCTTGCTTGGTCCCAATAGTCACTTACCCACTTTAGTCCTTTGCTAATGGTATCAGTGTGAATGTCTGCTAAATCTTCACTTCAGAGCTTGCCCTCCTGCTGCCAATTGTCTTCCCATAACCAAGCCAGGTTCCCATTTCTGATCTCCCAGAAACTATGATTTTGGACTAGGGCTCTGCTTTCCCATGCCCTATTCCAAATTACAGAACCTTTTACCTGTCCTGTCATTCTGATTAGATTTTCCTCTTGCCATTCGCTAGCATATTTGTGCTTCCAGAGTTTTGCCCAAGGGGCTTGAATTTCTTTCAGCCATCTCCACCAGATTTTGGCACCAAGAAGTCTATTTAGAATTCCTAGGTCATGAAGACCCAAGCCACCATGGGACTTAGGTTTGCAAACTCTGTCCCATGCCACAAGGGCCCATTTCTTCTTTTCTTCACCTTTCCCCCATAGAAAGTCTCTCTGAATGTTTCTTATATTGGTCATTACACCGACTGGTGCTGGAATGGCAGATAGCATATAGATAGGGATACTTTGTAGTACAGCCTTAGTGAGCACTAGTCTCCTTGCTAGATTTAGTGCTCTGTTTGTCCATTTTCTAATCGTATCTTTTAGCTTATTAAGAACAGGCTCCCAGATATCCTTGTGAAGCAGTTTGTCAGTGAGAGGAACTCCTAGGTACTTCACAGGCAGTGTCTCCCTTTGAAAGCCCAAAATTCTGGAAATATTTCTTTGAATTGAAATATCTGTATTCAAAAAGAAGAATTTTGATTTAGTGACACTTACCTCAGTGCCTGTAGCCCTAACAAACTCACTCAGAATCTGTTTGAATGCTTTGGCTTCCTTAACAGTGGGGGTACCTTGAAGCATAGTGTCATCCACAAATTGTTGATGTGTCACCATGTCCCCACCATGAGTGAGTCTCAGACCCTGAATTCTCCCTTCCTCCTTAGTAGCCCTGATAGCTCTTCCTAACCCTTCCATCATTAGAATGAAGAGGAAAGGAGAAAGAGGATCTCCTTGCCTTAGATCTTTAGAAGGCTTGAAGGTTTTGGAAGAAGCGCCATTGAGAAGAATTGAACAACTGGCTATGGTAACTAGCACCATAACCCATTTTATCCAATCGTGATCAAAGCCATAGGCTTTTAAAATTGCTCTTATATATGAATAGCTAAGTTTGTCATAGGCCTTTTCTATGCCCAGCTGCATTATCATTCCAGCATGTTTGTTGGTAATGAGTGAATGAACGTTTCATATGCTTGTATTATATTATCTAGAATTTGTCTTCCTTCCACATAGTTTGTTTGTTCCTCTGACACTAAGGTTGGGAGGAGAGGTTTGAGATGATTAGCAATGAATTTGGATATAATTTTGTAGATCACATTGCATAATGCTATAGGTCGAAATCTGTCTCGAGAGGTGGCCTTCTCCTGTTTGAGAATTAAGGCTATGAAAGATTCATTGAGTGCCTTTAAACTTTCTTAAATCTTCCAGAGTCTTCCACTACCTCCAAGATATCCTGTTTCACTATCTTCCAACAAGCTTTGAAAAAGTCCACATTGAAGCCATCCGGGCCTAGTGCTTTCCCATTTTGCATCTCTTTCACTGTTACTAGTCTATTGAGATTGAAATTATCTTCTCTGGTGACCAATTTAGGGATGTATTGAGTGAATTTTTTTGTAAATTGGTATCTATCTTCCGAGGTTTCCTCAGCAATTTTCTGAAAATGTTGGAGTAGAACTTTCTCCATTTCTTCATGAGCGTTTCTCTCTACACCATGTTGATTTGTAAGTTTCACTATTCTATTGTTGTTTCGGTGAGCTATGGATCTGTGAAAGAATTTGGTGTTTCTCTCCCCTTCTTTGATCCATTGTACTCTGGATTTCTGTCTCTAGAGTATTTCCTCTTGAAGGCATCTGTTGTCCCATTCCTACTGGAGTAACTCTGCCTTCTCTTTCCTTTCATCTGTGTATCCTTCTAAGATAAGAATCTAGTTTATTTCCTTTAGTTTCTTTTCCACCTCTCCTTTAGCTTTGAAGATGTTACCAAATTCCTTTTTGTTCCACTCTTTGAGTCTGCCTTTAATGTGTTTGAGCCTGCAATGTAGCGAGAACATCTTTATACCTTGAAGGTGAAGATCTTCCTTCCACCATAGCTCAATATTTGTGACGAAATCTGCATGTGTGAGCTAAGCATTCTCAAACCTGAAGGGGGTATTCCTTGGTTTGCCAAAAAGGGAGGCTTCTAATTGGATAGGCCAGTGATCTAAACCCCCAAAAGTAAAATGAGTGCAGTGTTGTTGCTTCCCCTGAGAATAAGTTCCTCTGAAACCATAAACCTATCAAATTTTGAGGCCACTTGGGTAGGGCCTCCTCTTTTGTTGTTCCAAGTGAAGATTCCATTGCTTGTTATCAACCAATTTCATGATTGGAGTTCAGATTTTCCACAGTGTTCATATTTTGTAGTCGACGTTTCGAGTCTGAAACTAGACTCATTTCAGACTCGAAATGTCGACTACAAAATATGAACACTGTGGAAAATCCGAACTCCAATCAGAAATCACACCACAGTAATCTGCAATCTAAAACCAATTTCATATTGGTGATGAAGTTCTGGAAGGCAATTGAATCTCTCCCAAGTATTCTAGTTCCTCCTTTCTTCTCCATAAGTGATTTTGTTATGTTAAAATCACCTCCAAGAATCCATGGTAGAGCTGGGTATCTCTTCTTCATATCCTCTAGCATTGTGAGGAGTTGAAGTTTGTCCTCCATCGATTGTGGACCATAGACATTGGTGATCATGTAGCATTTTCTATCTCCCACCGATTGGAAAATTAGAGAAAGGTGATGTTTGGATGCCTCCGCATCAATCACACCAAATTTCTATGGATCCCAGAGAATGAGAATACTCCCAACAGATTTATTTTCCTTAACTTCAGGGTATTCATATCTATTTACCCATTTGCTATGTTTTTCATGGATCTTCTCCATTGAGCATTTTGTTTCCTGTATGAATACTATGTCAGGTTTTTCCTCTCTAATCCTTTTACCAAGATTCCTCTGTTTTCTTCTACTCCCTAGTCCTCTAATGTTCCAGGCTGTGATTTTCATTGAGGTGGGGTTATAACGGAGTAACTAGAAAGGTCTTTCATCCTTCCTAAATCAATCATGAGCTTGCCACACTCCAGTAGTAATTCCTTCTGCCTTTTTCTACCTCTCCTTTTGCCTGGATTCTTTGTTAATTTCCCGGTTATTAATCCTATTGAGGAGGTTCCTTTGTTTTCCTAGTTGTCATGTCCTCTTTTGACTCCTGCAGCTATTTGATGTGCCTTGTTAAGGAATATCTGTTGGACTTTATCCACGTCCTCTTGAGGGATGGAATTTATTCCCAGGTTTCCGCCTTGTTCTAAAAACTTTTCCAGCTCTAGATTCTCCCTTTCCAAGATCCCCTACAAATCTTGATCCTCCGTACCACTTTCACTTTGAGTCATTTCCTGGTCTTTTTCTACTTCCATGGTATTCAAAGATTCCATCGTGTTTTCATTCGATTCCTGAATGTACTCCACGTTGGTCTCTTTTTCTTTCCCCCTTGCTGTCTGATTCTCTGTACTCTCTTTATCCCTTTCCTCAACTTCTTTTTCTCCTAAGATCTCAATGTTGTTGTAAATTTTTGTTTTATCATTCACACTATGGCTCTTTTGTGTCTTCCTTCCTCCCCCTTTTCCTTTCCCTCCTACTTTAGTGAAATCTATCTAGTCTTTTCCTTTGTTGGGATGTAGGTTTTCCTCCCTTCGATTGAGTGGACAATCTCTCGATAGATGCCCATGCTCATGACATTTGTGACATTTGAACAGGATATGTTCATAGTCAACTACTTGAACCCATTCCTCATCATAGACTTCTAGAATGACCTCATCTGGAAGGGTTCCTGATAGGTCCATCTCCACACATATGCGGGCATAGGATGTATATTTTCCCCTTAGAGTTGCCTCTGAAATCTTTAAGAAATGACCTAATTTATTGTCTATAGCTTTTAAAGACTCTCACATCCATTAATCTAAAGGTAAGGAGTATAGTCAAATCCATACTGACACGAAAGTGAAGGTTTCTTGTTCAAGCACAAAGTTCATCGTCCATGGCCTCATATAGAGTCGAGCAGCTGCAAAGAAGTATGGCCCTCCTTCAAAGATTTTGTCTTTGTCTTCCATGTTCGTAAACACCACAGTGAAAAAACCTTTGGATCCAAGATGAATATTTAACTCCCCCTTTGGTTTCCAGTTGTATTTTATCCAGGTGTACAACGCTTTCTCTAATGGCCAGATTCCCATAAATTTACATATGATGGCATAGTTAGCCATCTGATCTCTGTGCGCTTGCAGAGCTGGATTGTTCAAAATAATCCGAGGTTTAGTTGTGGTCTTGGGTTTACAGGGCCCCATCTTAGCTTTGTTCTCTAACCCTTGACCTCTGTCTTCCGCTTTTTCCTCCCGACAGTCTTCTTCGTGGGCCCCTTGATCTGCATTGTTTTTGCTACCTTCCGCCTTTTGAGTTTCTGTATCTTTTGTCTTGACCTCCCAGGGCTTTGGAGGTTTGTTCTTTTCCCCTCCTCTTCCTCTATTTGCTACCATATAACTGTGGGAGGGAGTGGAGCTCCCTCCTCCCTGTGTCTCCATGGATGCTTGTTACTCTTTGCCACTAGTTTCGTTAAACCCTAGAACCAGAGCTTCCGAGGACCATCATTCATGTATAATGTTCATTCAACTTAAATTTAAGTTTTTAAAAATATATCGAATTTTAATAAAAATTAACCAGAAAATATGTGTAAAATCCAATTTCAATCTATAAGTTAAAACTAAACCTTATATAATATATATATATATATAATAATATATATATATTAAAAACTCGCTTATTCTCATACTTAAAAAAAAAAAATCATTTTTTTTTTTCAATTAATTTTAAATATAACAATATCATATACAATTTGATTAATAAAATTGGAAATCAAAATAACTAAATTAAATTGAGATATATAAGCTAGGAAAATATATCTTTTTGGTTTCTTAACTAATGTAAAAGATGCTTGAAAGAGACCCACGGTTTGAACGGAACGACGTACCAAGAAAAATCATCTCACATTCACAGCACTAGTACCATTTTATTTTTAATTGAAAAAATATAATTTAATTTTTAATTATGAGCGTGTCAACAAAGGCATGCAACTTGCAAGAACCTTTCAAGTGCAACTTGTCCCGATTATCAATATTTCCCAAAAAAACAGCGAATGTGAGCTCTCACGCACTATGATGGAAGGAACCTGCATGCAAACCACGAAGCTTCAACTTGCTTTTTCTGGCGTTGTTTAACTATTAGATTTAGCAGTACTCTATAACGCGATTTTTTGAAAGTTTTTTTGGCGGAATTTTCCGGTCAAAATCCGGCAGCAATTCATTGGAATCCCAAGTTTGATAGCTAGTTTCTGCACAATCAATGGCCCCCAGGGGTTTTCCAGGGCGCTGAATCCAAATATGCAGTTAAAAAACCATTTTAACTGCTAAAAATCAAGATTTAACCTCATTTCTTCCGCCGGATTCCGTCACCAGAATCTCCAAAAAGTCGCATTATAGACAACTCCTTAGATTTATTGGTAATAATTATTATTTTTTTAAGCAAAAGTGTTTTAGCCCAATTTTTATTTTTGTTATTTAAATTGAGCTTTTATTTTAATTATGAATTAAGGATATTGGACTCTAGGCATTTAAATTGTGGAGTTCACAAGTTTCAAAGAAAAATGGTGGTTTTGAAAGAAAAATGGTGGTTTTGAAAAGTATGGTATTGACATATGTCCCTGAAACTCAAATGTTTGGGATGGCTGATGTGGCAAAACAAAATTTCCAGATAGGAGGACCTACCCAAGTGGGTTTCAATGGGTTGGCAAATGCATCATGTGTCAGAGTGTTATATATTTATTTCTCAAAAGCCAATATGTTGTAGCTATTTGGAGGTGTTTTACACCAATTAAATATTTATATAAGTTAGCTTTTATAGATTTATGGAAGACTGCTTAAACAGTGGAAGTCCTAATACAAGACAACACAATTCATTTTTTATTTTCTTAATCATTTGGAAATGTAGAAATGCCTTCATATTTGATAATATTTCATATGATATTGAAAAGAATTGCATCCCGAATATGGATTTGTGGCTCTAAAAGAAAGAAAAAAATCGCCACCCAAAAAGTTGTTGGGGATAATTATCCATTTGCTTTTTTGATGAGGCCGCACAACAAAACTTATAGTATTGTAGTGCATATATTGTATTAACACTTGAGCTATATTATCATTTTAATTGGAATAGTGGTACATGGACAAACTCCATAGCAGAGATCATTATACAATAAAACTTACTATTTAAAGCTAGATTAATTACTATTCCAACACTGCACATGTTTAATAACTCCAAAATCACAATTTCATTAAATTAGATTAATGAAAAATCTTCTTTCTAGCCTCCATCAATTTAATGCAGCCAATCATCATTCACTCACTAAGCTGTTATACAGGGAACAAAAAACAAAACACTATCCCCTATCCACACTTAGCCCTATCCCAACATTCCATATCCACACTTAGCCCTATCCAAATATTCCATATGGGAGAGATCAATTACTCTGCTTTTTATTTGGGCAGACTTACAAGCTCCTGCAAGCTTTTTAATAATACTGGGTATAGATAATGTGACTTGATGAGAACTTTTCTATAGCATTTTTTTGTATTAGTGATTAGATATTGTGCTTGGTCTATTTTGGTTTTGGACTCTTCATGGGATAGATCACAAAAATCTGGTGATGTTGGTTTATGGATGAATCTGTGGTGGTTATGATTTTTTATTTATTTATTTTTCTTAATATCAATTATGTGTGAACTGTTTTTTAATATAAAAATAAGTTAATTTTTTTTTAAATATTTAAAGTAATAACATCTTAATTTTGAATGGGAAAAGGTGTTGGGAAACTCTTAAAAACCCATGAGGTTTTGAAGTAGTCTCACTCTTGTTTAAATCTTTGGAGGGTGTCACTTATAGGCCAATAATATAGGAGAATACAAATAATAAGAAAGCAAGTCTCATTACCAAATATAAGAATAACGTGTAATCTAACGAGACAGAGTAGTTGACCAGAAAGTTATGGAAATTCCGGTCATATTTAGAGAAAATCCGGTAAGTATTTTTGTAAATCTAAGTTATAGTTGTTAAACTTCAAAATTTTAGGTGTCCAAGACGTTTTTTATGATGCTGAATCTATTTCCACTATCAAAAACACGATTCAAACACTCTGTCTAAAAGATTTTTTGAATTTTTTTTGCCAAGGTTCCCGCCACTTTTGACCATCCAGGGAATTCCTCTACCTCGTTAGAGTATTCCTAAGAATAATATAAGAGGATACAAACAATATGAAAACAAGTCCTATCACCAACTCAAGCCTCTAGCCTCTAAAATTTTGATATTTAGAATAAATTTACAATAATCTCACCATCTTTTAAGTTAGAGGATTCCTAAAAACAATATAAGAAGATATAAGAGGATACCAACAATATGAAAAAAAATCCTATCACCCACTCAAGCCTCTAGAATTTTGATATTTAGAATAACTTTACCATAATCTCACCATCTTTTAAGATTATCCACACGGCCTGCCACATTTTTAGCCATTTTTTTCCTTCCACTGCGTTCTCTTTCTCATGTAGGTCGTCTCTGAATCCGATCTACTCCCACTGCCATGTATTTTAAATCATGGCTATCCATGCCATCACTACCTTCCCCTTTCTTTCAGATGTATCCGGAGCTTTTTCTGGGCAAGGATGAGCAGGAAAAACGAGAAGAAGATGCCGCTGTTGAACCCGCCTCTGTAATCCAGATCGCCATTTTTTTCTCCATTCTCTCAAATCCGTGGTTAAATGATTGGCACAATGTCTCAACCCTTCTTATCTTCGTCGGACCGACTACAATCGAATGTATTCTCAAACCCTACCATATAGCGGCTACATTTTTCTCTGTAACATTTATGTATATTGAAGAAAAATTAATGGTTAAATGAAGATAGAAGACAGACCCAAAATTAGCTACGATAAAGTGTTATCACCTACTCTGCTTGCACATGCTAGGTTGTTTATGAGAGAATGTAAGGCAGAGACACATGCATAAGAATATGAGACGGATCAGGGGTGAGAACCGAATGAAAGGGCATGCATGACCATTTAAGAGATCTGGAAGATAATATTGCGGTTCAGTTTGCATTTTCACCATAAAGATATGGGAAAAATTATTATGTTTCATTAAAAGTTTTAATGCACCTTAGAAATATGGAAAGTTAAGAGTCTTTATGCACCTTAAAGATATAGGAAGAAATATTATGTTTTAGTAGAACTCATTAAGAGATGGTGTGACTAATTCTTTTCTCCTAAAGATTATAAATTGTAAATCAAGTGAGTATGGATTTCTTATTATTATTTTTTTGGTTATTTTAGACGAGAGACTTACATGAGATGAGTGGAATGTATCTATTCTTTATAGAGCTTTATTGAGGGAGAAAGGTATATCTTTTCATCTGGGTATATCTTTTCATCTTTTTCAGTGTATGTGAATTTTTTAGATATATCATTTATTTTATGTTCAAATCGATCACTGTTATGTGGGTTGTATATCACACAACACTTTTTCACATTTAAATAGGGTTTCAATTAAATAAGATAAGAATCGACATGGATTCAAAATTGTCTTTTAAACCTAACATGGAAAGTTGTTAGAAAATTCACTCATTTGAATGTATATAAATCTAAGCATTTCTAAGAGATGCATTTTTGAAACTCATTTACAAGCTAAGAACCCAGATTCGTTCAAATCCCTTCTCGTGTCTCAAATCTCACGAATGAGACACATTTTGCTGGGACTTGTGCTTGATTAACATGTTCATTGTGTCCTGGATCGTGGGATTCAAAGGACACATGAATCTCAAGCTCGTGTCCATTGTGTCCTGGATTGTGGGATTCAAAGGACACATGAATCTCAAGCTCGTGTCCATCGTGTCCTGATTTTGGGACACGTGTCCCACAAAAGGCATGTTGCACGACCAATAAAGCCCAATTTGGGCTCATTTGTCACTCATTCTTGAGAGTGTCTTTTGCTATGGGTGTGTGGGAGCTTTAGCAAAGGGTTTGGGAGCATTTTGGAGGTGATTCAAACAAAAAGTAAGTGCATTTTGCTTCTATTTTTTTTTTGCATTTTTTTTACAACAATTTGCATGAACATTTTTTTTTACAAATTTGTGCATTTTTTCTTTATTTTTTTACAACATTCATGGCTCAATCAAGGGCAATAGGGAAGGGGCAAAGAAAGGGGAAGAATGTACCCATTGGTGATGCCCCTCTTGTTCCAATTTCATTAGGGTCTGTAAGTGTTCCCTCTATTGGAAATGGGGGTGCAACAACAACTTCAAATGTTGAGGGTAGAATGAATTTAGAAAGACAACGAACTTAAAAAAACAAATATCCCTTGTGGAAATATGTCACAAGAGATCAAGGGCAAGGCAACAAGTTGAAGGGAAGAGGCAATGTTGCTTGGAAATGCAACTATTGCAACAATCATTTCAAAAGCACTTATTACCATATGAAAGCTCATTTGTTGGCTTTACTAGGTTGTGGAATTGGAGCATGCATGCAGGTGTCTTTAACTAAGAGGAAAAAAATGTAAAAAGAAGCCAATGTTGGTGTGGTAAGGGTGGTTGCATCATCTAAAAAAAACAAGAATGACGATCATCTTCCATTCTTGAGGAAAAGAAACAACCATTTGAGAGTTTTGATGGGGTGTGGGTCAAACAACAAAGAAAAAAGCAGTGGCACTTGGTCCATTGGACAAATTTTTTCAGAAAGAGAGACTGGAAGAGCTTGATCTCACCATTGCATTTTTTTTTCTATCAGAACTTCATATCCTTTAATGTTTCACACTCACCTTTATTTCTTGAGATGTGCCAAGCTCTAACTCAAGGGACTCCATGAGGGTATGTGCCTCCTGGGTCAGAAAAGCTGAGAACCACATTGTTGACTAAGACAAAGAGAAAGGTGGAAAAAATGTTTGAGCCTCTTAAATTAACATGGCCAACATCTGAGGTTAGTATTAGTTTTGATGGATGGACAGATCAAGCACGCCACCCACTCATCAACTTCATGGTGTCTTCCTTGAATGGACCAATTTTCTTGAAATCAATGGATACTCTTGGACAATATAAGGATGCACAATATATTGGTGAGTTGTTCATTAAAGTTATTGAAGATGTAGGTGTTGACTCTTGTGTGCAAATCATTATGAACAATGCACTTGTTTGCAAGGTTGTTGGCATGATTGCGGAAGCTAAATATCCACGAGTATTTTGGACACGTTGCATCATCCATACTTTGAATTTAGCACTTAAATATATTGCTTCTGATGTGCCTTGGGTTGAGAGTATTATTGAGGATGCACACCATATCCACAACTTTGTATAAAATCATACAAATGCCCTCACAGTGTACAAGGACCACACCAATCTATCATTGTTGAAGATCACAGATACACAATTTCCATCATCATTTATCATGTTGAAGAGGTTGAGGGAGGTCAAGACCACTCTTGGGGCCATGGTTATTTTAAAGTTTTGGTATTTTTGTAGAAAGACATATCAAGCAGCCTAAAAAAGAGTCAAGGACACAATGTTAGATGAGGCTTAGTGGGAGAGGGTATATCTCACTATTAAGATCATGGACCCTATCATTGCTTTGCTACGATTTGCAAATACAATCCAACCCATCTTAGGAGAGGTTTATGAGGGATGGGATTCCATGATTAATTTCATGAGTACCATTATTTTACAGAGTGAGTGCCTTGAGTATGAGACATCATCAAAGGCTTTCTTCACCACCATACATGATATTCATATCAACAGATGGGACAAGAATTTCACACCTTTGGATTGTTTGGCTCACTCATTGAACCCAAAATACTAAAACCATGAGTCTTTGAATGGTGGACCTTCCCGCAGATTCCCTCCTCACATGGACGATGAAATTTCACAGGGGAGGAAGGATGCATTGAGGCGAGATTTTCAAGATAGAGCATCCCTTGATGAGGTGGAGGATTCATTTGCTGTTAAAACTGGCAACTAGGGCCAAACTCCATGTGGGTCATATTATTTATGGCAGCTGATATTTTTAATGGATCCCTCTCATTGAGAGGTGTAGGATTGATCTAAAGGTCATCCGATTCCAATAAGTATTTATGAAGTTATGAATTTATTTATGTTATGGACAAATTGTTAAGTCGGCCAACAACTTATGTAGGCTCAGAAGCCCAACAATCATGCCTATTCAACCTCTACGTTTTAGTATAAATAGAAAAGGACTTCAAGTCATTTCTACACACACTTGGATCTCTTCCTCTCTCTACTTGTATTTGGGTTTTAGTAGGAGGAGAGATCCTAAGGAAAAACCGGAAAAACTGGAAAAGCTAGAACTGCTGGAAAAGCCGAAAAAACCGAAACTGCCGAAAAAGCTGGAACTGTCGGAAAAGCCGGAACTGTCGGAAAAGCTGGAAATATCGGAAAAGTCGGAACTGCTAGAAAAGCCGAAAAAGTTGGAATTGCTGGAAAAACCGGAACTGCCGGAAAAACCGGAAAATCCAGAAAAGCCGGAAATACCGGAAAAGCTAGAAAAGCTGGAACTGCTGGAAAAGCCGGAACTGCCGGAAAAGTCAGAAAAGCCGAAACTGCCGGAAAAGCCGAAACTACCAGGAAATTTCGAAACAGCCGGAGCATCTGTCTCTGAAGGAAGGCAACATGATGTATGAGATCATGGGCAGCATAATAAGCAGCATGATGATATGAGCATGGGCAGCATAATGATGTATGATGATAAGAGCATGGACAACATAATGATGAATGAGATCATGAGCATGGACAGCTTGATGATGAATAAGACCATGGAAGATGTAGCATGATGAGTAGCATGAAGATGAGAGAAGCTCAATCATCAAGGTTCAACACATGTGACAATACAACAAGGTGTCACATGGTAATGTGCAACAAATAGACGAGCTGCAGCACTATGATAGGTGAACAAGTCACCTTAGAGAATCAATTGAAGCAATATGTCTTCAATTGATCTCATGTCGATATCAAAAGTCATAGTGATTGACTTCTATTGTAAAACTATCTCTCTCTCTCTTTCTCTGCTGAACTTTGAAGAACATAAAAGAAGAATTGATCAAGGGTTTCCCCACACATTGTGGGGTTTGTCCCTATCTAGCGCCACATCTTGTGTCCTCTTGTCTTAGCTTGTCTTCTGTGATTTATATTTATGTTCTATTTGCAGTTTAATTTATGCTGATGTGATTGCTAATGTGGAAAAGAAATTGAAATAAATTGCTCTAGCATAGAACATACCTAAAATTAACATGGTATCAGAGCAGAGGTGAAGACAATGCCCAAGCAAGAGTGAAAGAGCAATCACCAAAGACAATAGGGACAAGACAAAAGGATCAATGAGTTCCACATCTCTTTTCTAAGTTCGCTAAGGGTGAAGTGGAAGAAGATAATATTATCAGAATGGCACAACAGAAGATCACTTCATTAGGAAGTTCAGATCTAAGGGTGGAAGGAATGGCAAAGGTGTTGGGAAACCCTTGAAAACAAATAGACCATGAAGTTTTGAAGTAGTCTCACTCTCTTGTTTAAATCTTTGGAGGGCGTCACTTATAGGCCAATAATATAGGAGGATACAAACAATAAGAAAGCAAATCCCATCACCAAATATAAGAATAACGTGTAGTTTAATGAGGCAGAGTAGTTGACTGGAAAGTTATGGAAATTCCGGTCATATTTAGAGAAAATCTGGTAAGGATTTTTGTAAATTTAGGTTATAGTTGTTAAACTTCAAAATTTTATGTGTCCAAGACGTTTTTTTATTGCGCTGAATCCATTTCCACCATCAAAAACATGATTCAAACACTCTGTCTAAAAGATTTTTGAATTTTTTTTGGCCACTTTTAACCGTCCAGGGAATTCCTCTGCGTCATTAGAGGATTCCTAAGCCTCGTTAGAAGATTCCTAAGAATAATATAAAAAGATACAAACAATATAAAAGCAAGTCCTATCACCAACTCAAGCCTTTCGCCTCTAAAATTTTGATATTTAGAATAAATTTACAGTGATCTCACCATCTTTTAAGTTAGAAGATTCCTAAAAATAATAGAAGAGGATACAAACAATATGAAAGCAAGTCCTATCGCCAACTCAAACCTCTTGCCTCTAAAATTTTGATATTTATAATAAATTTACAATAATCTCACCATCTTTTAAGATTATCCACATGGCCTGCCACATTTTCAGCCATTTTTTTTCCTTCCAGGGCGTTCTCTTTCTCATGGAGGTCGTCTCTGAATCCCATCTACTCCCACTGCCATGTATTCTAAATCATGTGTATCCATGCCATCGCTACCTTCCCCTTTCTTTCAGATATATCCGGAGCTTTTTTTGGGCAAGGATGAGCAGGAAAAACAAGAAGAAGATGTGGCTGTTGAACCCGGCTCTGTAATCCAGATTGCCATTTTTTTCTCCATTCTCTCAAATCCGTGGTTAAATGATTGGCGCAATGTCTCAACCCTTCTTATCTTCGTTGGACCGGCTAAAATCGAATGTATTCTCAAACCCTACCGTATAGCCGCTACATTTTTGTCTGTAACATTAATGTATATTGAAGAAAAATTATTGGTTAAATGAAGATAGAAGACAGACCCAAAATTAGCTACGATAAACAGTGTTATCACCTACTCTGCTTGCACACGCTATGTTGTTTACGAGAGAATGTAAGGCAGAGATACATGCATAAGAATATGAGACGGATCAGGGTGAGAACCGAATGAAAGGGCATGCATGACCACTTTAGAGATCTGGAAGAGATATTGCGGATCAGTTTGCATTTTCACCATACAGATATGGGAAAAATTATTATGTTTCATTAAAAGTCTTAATGCAACATAGGAATATGGAAAGAAATGTTATGTTTCATTAAGAGTCGTTATGCACCTTAAAGATATGGGAATAAATATTGTGTTTCAGTAGAACTCATGAAAAGATGTTGTGCATTAAGAATGGTCTTCAGTGTCATGTTGTTTGCAAGAATTCCATGGAGTTTTAACAAATCTCCAACACATTACTTCCAAAGTTTTTCTAAAGTTCTTTAGTTGTGGAATTTCATACATGGGTAAGCAATTGTTCCAGTCATATGAAATAAGGACTGCTAGGCTCTAGAGGACTCTGATACCATTAGAGGAGTTTGGGGGCCTTGCAAAAACTTGAATCCTTGGGTTGCCAGAGGAGTGGGGAAGTAGTGAAGGAACTTGAAGGAGCGTTGAGATCATAAGTTATCTGAAATGAATTCTACAACAATAAATGAGTTTGTTCTTGCAACAATAGCGTTTTAGATAAGTTGAAAAACTAATATCTCAATCGAGGGGAGTGGAAGAAATGTGGCGGTCAAGGTTTCTCAGCAAGCGGAGTTCGATTTGTATGGAGAATGGCAAGGGAGGGAGCTCGGCTCCCTCCTACAAAGATGCAGTAGCCAGCGGGAGTAAGGGACCTACTAGAAATAGTAAAAATGACAGGAATTACAGAATCAACGACAATGAAAAAGAAACAGATGGGCGCAGAGAAAGAGAAAACAACAGCACAAAGGACAATGTGGAAGAAGACAAAAGTCTGGGGTCAAGAAACAAAAAACTAAAAGGACCTTGCAAACTGAAAGCAGAGATCACTCCCCAAGTAATATTAAATGATCTTTCTCTGCAGGAGCACATGGGAACCTACGCCATAATCCATAAATTCATGGGAATATGGTCCACTGGAAAAGCTCTACAGACGTGGATCAAGTATCATTGGAAGCCCAAAGGAAGCATTGACCTACATCTGGGGTCAAAAGGATTCTTCACAATAGTGTTCTCCAACATCGAAGGCAAGGACAAAATATTTGAAGGAGGACCTTATTTTTTTACTGCAGCAGGTCTCTATATGAGGCCCTGGAAAATGAACTTTGTTCTAGAGAAGGAGACTTTCTCTTCAGTTCTTGGGTGGGTAAGGCTTTACTCGCTACCTCTTGATTATTGGCAAACTGAATCGTTGGTTGCCATTGGCAATAAATTAGGACGCTATATTAAAGCTTTTGAAGCCACAAGAAGGGGAAAATATACCTCCTTTGCTAGAATCTATGTGGAAATGGACCTATCAGGAACACTTCCATACGAAGTTATCCTAGAAGTTTTGGATGAGGAGTGGGTGCAGGCGGTTGACTACGAGCATATTCCCTTCAGATGCCGAAGATTCCATGAACATGGGAATTTGTTAAGAGATTGTCCTCTCAACAAAGAAGACAACAAAGAAAAACTCAATACATCGAAGGACATCGAAAGCTTTCAGAAAGTGGCCAGTAAAGGAAGGGGAGGAAAAAAGGGATCAAAACGACAACATACTAAGGAGCAGATAGGCAGTCAAAATAAGTTCAAAGTCCTAGAAGAGATTGAAGAAATCACGAGAGAAAATCAAGATCCAGAGGAAGAGACTAAAGGAAAAGAAAAGAAAGAGGACTTAAATCTCTCTCCAGCCATTGACTCTCTAAAAGAAGCAATGAGAAGTGAAATAGAAATGGATATGGACCAAGAAATGACTCAAAGTGAAACAAATCTGGAAGAGCATGAACTACAAGAAATCCTCGACAAGGAAAACTTGGATCTGGAAGGATTCCTGTTGCAAGGAACCAAAGGAGGAATAAATTCTCTGCCCCAAGATGAATGCAACAGAATACAACAGTTGTTCTTATGGAAAACTCAAGAACAAGGACAGGAAAAAGGTAAGAACATCCACAAATAGGAGCATAGAGGGGTGAAAACAATGAAACTAAGTCCCAGATTAGCCACCAAAAATCCAGGAAAGAAGAGGGGCAGAAAGAAGCAAAATGAGCTCCTTATGGAGTGTGGAAAGCTAATGATAGACTCAGGTAAGATGAAAGATCTAACCAGTTACTCCTTTACAAATTTTTAACTATGAAATTCATCTCTTGGAATATAAGAGGTCTAGGTAGTAAAAGAAAACAAAGAATGCTAAGTAACAAAATGAAACTCGCAATGCCAGACATAATCTTCATTCAAGACACAAAATGCCCCATTCAGAAAATCAAACAAATCCATAGCAAATGGCTCAATAAATTTGATTTTCTAGAAGTAAAAGCAGAAAACATAGCGAGGGGAATTCTTACTCTTTGGAATCCCCAAAAAGTCATCATTGTAGATGTGGAGGCTACAAGAAATTACTTATCAGCTATCATTCAACCATTGGGGATGTCTGACACCTTCCTGGTTACGAATTTCTATGGTCCTCAGAGAGTAGATGAGAAACTTAGATTTTTGAACTCCCTGGTAGATCTCAGAAGCAGACATAAAGAAATCACTTGGGTCATTGGAGGAGACTTCAATATGATTAAATCTCTTTCGGAAAAAAAAAGGAGGAACCAGAATCCTCAGTAGAGATTCATTAGGATTCAACTCTTTCACAGAAGACATGAAGATGGTTGATTCTGAAATGCAAAATGGTCTTTTCACTTGGAATAACAAAAGAGGAGGCAATGCTCAAGTCACCTCTAAGTTAGACAGATTTTTGATCTCCGAGAAGTTGATGCTCACAAATTTAGAAATATCTGCAAGTGTTCTCCCATTTGGAGGCTCTGATCACTGGCCGATTCAATTAGAAATCAAGGGAATTGATGCTCCCAAGAACAGACCTTTTAGATTTGAAAATATCTGGCTCTCCCACACAGATTTTATCAACAACATTGAGGATTGGTGGTCCGAAGATCCACAGGTTCAGGGCTCCAAAATGTTCCTCTTCCATAAAAGGCTTCAGCACATAAAAATCAAACTCAAGATTAGAACAAGAAGGATTTTGGTAACATTTTTGCGAACAAAAAATTAGTAGAGATAAAAATGCAGGAACTAAACCAAGCAATGATCTCAAAAGGTTTTGATAAATCCAAAAGTGAGCAAGCTAAAAAACTCAATCTTGAATGGGAAAATTTATGCAATCAAGAGGAAATTTTTTGGAGACAAAATTCTTGAGTTCAATGGCTCAAAGAAGGTGAACGGAACACTATGTTTTTCCACCGTTCCACCATAGCCAACAGAACGCACAACAGGGTCTCCTCAATATTGAATGAAGATGGGGAGCTTCAGACCATGCACACGAATATTGAAGCTATGATGGTACATCATTTCAGAGGTATCACAAAAGAAAACAATCTAGACAGAGACCATCACATCAAGGAAATTATAAAGAATATTCCCAGGATGGTGTCTAGAGAAGACAACTTTAACCTAAACAAACCAGTAACTGAAGCAGAGGTTAGTATGGTGATCAAAGAGATGCAGAATGGCAAAGCTCCAGGTCCAGATGGTTTTAACGTGGACTTCTTCAAAGACTACTAGAATGTAGTCAAACAGGATATTTTGGATGTGGTTGAGGAATCCAGAAGAAGCAGATCCATTCTGAAAGCCCTCAACACCTCTTTCATCTCCCTGATCCCCAAACAGGACTCAGCCCTGACTCCTGATAAGTTTAGACCCTTTTCTTTATGCAATGTTGTTTACAAAATCATTTCTAAGATCTTGGCCAACATACTCAAACCTCTTCTGCCTTCTTTGATTTCTGGAGAACAGTTTGGTTATGTGGAAGGAAGGCAAATCCTGGATAATATTATTCAGGCCCATGAGGTTGTTCACTCTCTCACCAGCAAGAAGCAGGCTAGTATGATCATGCAATTAGATATTGCAAAAGCGTATGACAAGGTGAACTAGATTTACATCAAAAAGGTCCTTTCCGCTTTTGGGTTTGATCATGACTGGATTAGATGGGTTATGGCTATGGTGACTTCACCGAGCTTTTCAATTCTGGTGAATGGCGCGCCCTCAGAGATCTTCACTCCTTCCAGAGGCCTCAAACAGGGAGATCCTCTCTCTCCCTTTCTTTTCATCCTCATGATGGAAGGATTGGGCCATACCATTAAAACTGCTAAAGTTTCAGGAAAGATCAAGGGCCTTAAATTAACGGAGAACGGCCAAGCTTTGACTCATCAACAATTTGTGGATGATACCATGCTGCAGGGTATCCCCACTGTCAAGGAAGCTACAACGTACAAAAAAATCTTAAATGGCTTCTCCCTAGCTTCAGGTATGGAAGTCAACCTCTCCAAATCTAACATTTTTTTCTTTAACACTAACATTGCTATTCAAAGGAACATCTCCAGAATTCTGGGTTCCAAAGGAAGGTCCTCCCTTCAAAGTATTTGGGAATCCCCCTTACGGATAAACCTTTGCACAAAAGTACCTGGGAATCGGTGCTCAACAAGATGCAAGACAAGATCATAAGATGGACTTTTAGAGCGTTGAACCTGGCTAGCAGATTGACTTTGACGAAGACTGTTCTTCAATCCATCCCTATTTTCTTTCTTTCAACCCTGCTAGCCCCCAAAGGGGTTTTACAGCAACTCAAGAAAATTCAGAGAGACTTTCTCTGGGGTAAGGAGGAGACAAAAAAGAAATGGGCCCTAGTTTCTTGGGATGAAATATGTAAACCCAAAAGTCATGGAGGCCTAGGCTTAGATGATCAAGAGACTCTAAGTAATGTTCTAGGAGCCAAACTCTGATGGAGACGGGTTAAAGAACCAGAGGCGCAATGGGCAAAAACCTGGAAAGAAAAATACACCAACTCCTGGAAAACAGATGATCTCATTAGAATGTCAAGGAACATAAAGGCTCTCACATCTGGAATAAAGCCTCAGATAACAGAAGCCTAGTTCAAAACAACAACTTCTGGGAAATCAGAAAAGGGGATCAAGCTCTCTTCTGGGAAGATAAATGGCAACAAGAACCAATGTTGTTAAGGGAGGACTTTATGAGCATCAAGCAGGAAACTGATTCCCAAGGACTATTAAAGGTCAGGGATTTCTGGAATCCTCCTTATAACACTGAGAAATGGAGAAGCTGGAGGAAAATAGAATACAGAGGGGAAGGCCCCTTAAAGCCAAAAACGGAGGAACTTATGAAAATTTTAGAACAGAGAAATATTTTGGTCACAGATGCGCAGGATCAGGTAAGATGGGGTCAGAACAAAGAAGGTATTTTTAACATCCATGAAGCAAAAAGAATCTCCCTTAACCTTGATCCCTGCGTTTCGGCTAAGTCCTGGCAAAAACTATGGAGCCACCAAGGATGGATGAAAATGAAACTGTTTATGTGGTTAGCTCAACACAAGAAAATATTAACTTGGGATAACATTCAGAAGAGGGGGTTTATGGGGCCCTATAGATGCCCATTATGCGAGGCTCAAGAGGAAACAATAGAGCATATTATCAACAACTGTATCTATATCAACTAGTTGTGGGATGCTTTCAACATCATTTTTTCAACAGATTGACAGAGATAAAGGAAGCATCATTAATACCCTGAACAAATGGAGGAAAAACTTTGCAGAGAATGACATCCTTAATTTGGCCTGGACCTTGACACCAAGCTTCATTATCTGGAATGTTTGGAAGGAAAGGAATAAAAGAATTTTCAAGGATGAAAAAACTACTGCCATTTGCCTGATGGATTTAATCTTAAAGCAGATGAAGGAGATTGTCTCCACCACCGGGCACAGTCCCCCCTCGAATCCTCCCACTACGCACGAATTGAGAACTCTCAAGCAGCTGGGAATTCATGAGATCACACTCCAGGGTCTTAGTAAAGAAGTGAGAGTGATGGAAAGGGAGAAGGAATTCTGGCATCCTCCACCAAAGGGTTATCTGAAATGCAACATAGATGGGGCTTCAAAAAGCAACCTCGGAACAGCAGGTTATGGAGGGGTGTTAAGAGACGAAGAAGGAAAAATAATTTTCACTTTCCAATGCCATTTAGGCATAGCCACCAACAACATGGCTGAATTAATGGCGATGGAACAATGTCTGGAGTTGCTTAAACTCAATCGTAGCTCCAACGTTCTCATAGAAGCAGACTCTGAGATTTCTATAAATGCAGTTAAGAAAATCAGCGATGGAACAGCACCTGAAAGGGTTTCAAAACATTGGAGACTTATACAAGTTTATCAAAGAATCCATAAACATCTCCAATGCCTTCGAACGGTTAGCTTCAATCATGTTCGGAGGAAGGCCAATAAACTCGCAGATCTACTGGCCAACCAAGGAGTGATTATTTCCGAGTGCAGAATAGATATGGAATGGCAGGAAATGCCTCCTAGCAGGTTAAAAGCTATCTGCGAGGCTCAAGTCGCAGAGGACAAGGAAATGTATGATTATTGGGCTCGCGGGGTAGGAAATGATTAATTGAGCATGGCGAGTCGGATTTCACTGCTGTTCAGGGTGAGTGTCATGGTATCCATTTTTCCTTTTTTAATGGAGTAATTATGTTCCTTTCTTAAATCCAGGTGCAACCAGGGTGAAAAAGTCATCGCGCATGGAATCCTAGTTCTCCCGACTGCTGGAATTTTCCGTCTTACGGGATTTGGAGGGATATACCGCGTTACAGGTGGTTTTCATTTGTTCGCACTGCTTTCACCCCGGAGCTATCACATCCATATTCCGACACGTGGCAGGGAGGTGGTCTGGAAAACCGCCCTTCCCCGCTTACTATCGCGGGGTCTTCTTGTTCAGTGCGATATTAATCTCCAGCATTACGGTCCAGTTTTTTTCGTTTAGCTTGGAAGTTGGGTCTAGCTAAACTTCGGTTGTCTTGTCGCAGCTCTGCCAACCTTGGCCGTCGATTTGTTTACAGAAAGTACAGTCCAGGTTGATGGGCCCTTCCGCCGAGTTTTTCGTTTTCCTATGTTCGGCTTAATGGCTTACCATTAGGGCTTTTTCTAAGGTTTCGTGTCTTCTCGGTGGTGGGGAGATTTTTGTCAATATTGTAAACTATTTGTACAATTAATGATAGAGAAGGACCAACTTTTTCCTCAGCAAAAAAAAAATAGCGTTTTAGATAAGTTAATTAGTGCCTCAATAACCATAACAATTCACTGTTCTTCCTTCCTGACACCATCTATTTAGTTCTTTACAATCCCCTCTATTAATTTGTAATTCACTGTTCTTCCTCCTACCACCATCTATTTAGTTCTTTACAGTACCCTCTATTGATTTGTAAAATGGATTCACTGTTCAATCTGAACTTTAAATTTCTCTTCTTTGCGTTATATTTGGTGATTTTATATGGCCAATGCTAAGAGTTGTGACTGAGGCTTTCTTTTTTTGTAATTCCATGATTTTGTTTTAAATGGTTTCCTTCACTGCACTTTTACATATCAAGTCGTGCATGATTCTCTACTCTCTGGTATGCTTTTATATGGAAGTCTTTCTGGATTTCTTGTTGGTTTCCGAGAACACTCGTGAGCGTTATCAGGGAACAAAATGTCAGTGGGTGTGACTAATTCTTTTCTCCTAAAGATTATAAATTGTAAATCAAGTGAGTATGGATTTATTATTATTATTATTATTTTTTGTTATTTTAGACGAGAGACTTACATGAGATGACTCGAATGTATCCATTCTTTATGTAGCCTTATTGAGGGAGAAGGGTATATCTTTTCATCTTTCTCATTGTATGTGAAATTTTTAGATATATTATTTACTTTATGTTCAAATCGATCACTGTTATGTGGGTTGTATACCACACAACACCTTTTCACATTTAAATAGGGTCTCAATTAAATAAGATAAGAATTGACATGGATTCAAAATCGTCTTTTGAACCTAATATGGAAAGTTGTTAGAAAATTCACTCATTTGAATGTATATAAATCCAAGCATCTCTAAGAGATGCATTTTTGAAACTCACTTACAAGCTAAGAAACCAGATTCGTCCAAATCCCTTCTCGTGTCTCAAATCTCACGAATCAGACACGTTTTGCTAGGACATGTGCTTGATTAACATGTTCATTGTGTCATGGATCGTGGGATTCGAAGGACACGTGAATCTCAAGCTCGTGTCCATCATGTCTTGGTTTTGGGACACACGTCCCACAAAAAGGCATGTTGCATGACCAATAAAGCCCAATTTGGGCTCATTTGTCACTCATTCTTGAGAGTGTCTTTTGCTATGGGTGTGTGGGAGATTTAGCAAACGGTTTGGGAGCATTTTGGAGGTGATTCAAACAACAAGTAAGTGCATTTTGCTTCTATTTTTTTTTTGCATTTTTTTTACAACAGTGTGCATGTCCATTTTTTTTTACAAATTTGTGCATTTTTTCTTTATTTTTTTACAACATTCATGGCTCAATCAAGGGCAAGGCAACAAGTTGAAGGGAAGAGGCAATGTTGCTTGGAAATGCAACTATTGCAACAATCATTTCAAGAGCACTTATTACCGTATGAAAACTCGTTTGTTGGCTTTACTAGGTTGTGGAATTGGAGCATGTACACAGGTGTCTTTAACTAAGAGGAAGTGAATGTAAAAAAAAGCTAATGTTGGTGTGGTAAGGGTGGTTGCATCATCCAAAAAAACAAGAATGATGATCCCCTTCCATTCTTGAGGAAAAGAAACAACCATTTGAGAGTTTTGATGGGGGTGTGGGTCAAACAACAAAGAAAAAGGCAGTGGCACTTGGTCCATTGGACAAAAGTTTTCAGAAAGAGAGACTGGAAGAGCTTGATCTCACCATTGCATTTTTTTCTTATCAAAACTTCATATCCTTTAATGTTTCACACACCTTTATTTCTTGAGATGTGCCAAGCTCTAACTCAAGGGGCTCCATGAGGGTATGTGCCTCCTAGGTCAGAGAAGCTGAGAACCACATTGTTGACTAAGACTAAGAGAAAGGTGGAAAAAATGTTTGAGCCTATTAAATTAACATGGCCAACATCTGGGTTAGTATTATTTCTGATGGATGGACATATCGAGCACGCCACCCACTCATCAATTTCATGGTGTCTTCCTTGAATGGACCAATTTTCTTGAAATCAGTGGATGCACTTGGACAATATAAGGATGCACAATATATTGGTGAGTTGTTCATTAAAGTTATTGAAGATGTAGGTGTTGATTCTTGTGTGCAAATCATTACGAACAATGCACCTGTTTGCAAGGTTTTTGGCATGATTGTGGAAGCTAAATATCCACGAGTATTTTGGACACCTTGCATCGTCCATTCTTTGAATCTAGCACTTAAATATATTGCTTCTGATGTGCCTTGGGTTGGAAGTATTATTGAGGATGCACACCATATCCACAACTTTGTACAAAATCATACAAATGCCCTCACAGTCTACAAGGAGCACACCAATCTATCATTGTTGAAGATCACAGATACACGGTTTCCATCATCATTCATCATGTTGAAGAGGTTGAGGGAGGTCAAGACCACTCTTGGGGCCATGGTTATTTCAAAGTTTTGGTATTTTTTTAGAAATACATATCAAGTAGCCTAAAAAAGAGTCAAGGACACAATGTTAGATGATGCTTGGTGGGAGAGGGTATATCTCACTATTAAGATCATGGACCCTAACATTGCTTTGCTACGATTTGCAAATACAGACCAACCCATCTTAGGAGAGGTTTATAAGGGATGGGATTCCATGATTAATTCCGTGAGTACCATTATTTTACAGAGTGAGTGCCCTGAGTATGAGACATCGTAAAAGGCTTTCTTCACCACCATACATGATATTCATATCAACGGATGGGACAAGAATTGCACACCTTTGGATTGTTTGGCTCACTCATTGAACCCAAAATACTACAATCATGAGTCTCTGAATGGTGGACCTTCCCACAGATTCCCTCCTCACATGGACAATGAAATTTCAAAGGGGAGGAAGGATGCATTGAGGTGGGATTTTTAGGATAGAGCATCCCTTGATGAGGTGGAGGATTCCTTTGCTGTTAAAATTGGCAACTAGGACCAAACTCCATACGGGTCATATTATTTATGGCAGCTGATATTTTTGATGGATCCCTCTCATTTATAGGTGTAGGATTGATCTAAATATCATCCGATTCTGATAAGTATTTATGAAGTTATGAATGTATTTATGTTATGGACAAATTATTAAGTCGGCTAACAACTTATGTAGGCTCAGAAGCCCAACATTCATGTCTATTCAACCTCTACATTTTAGTATAAATAGAAGAGGACTTCAAGTCATTTCTACACACACTTGGATCTCTTCCTCTCTCTACTTGTCTTTGGGTTTTAGTAGGAGGAGAGATCCTAAGGAAAAACCGGAAAAGCCGAAACTGCTGGAAAAGTTGGAAAAGCCGGATCTGCCAGAAAAGCGGGAATTGCCAGAACTGTTGGAAAATCTGGAAAATCCGGAAATACCAGAAAAGCCGGAATTGCTAGAAAATCCGAAAAAGTCGGAACTGCCAGAAAATCTGGAATTGCCAGAAAAGCCGAAAAAGCCAGAAAAGCCGGAAATACCGGAAAAGACGGAAAAGATGAAAAAGTTGGAACTGTCGGAACTGCCGAAAAAGCCAGAACTGCCAGAAAAGTCAAAAAAGCCGAAACTGTTGGAAAAGTTGAAACTACCGGGAACTGTCGAAACAGCCAGAGCATCTGTCTCTGAAGGAAGGCAGCATGATGTATGAGATCATGGGCAACATAATAAGCAGCACGATGATATGAGCATGGGCAGCATAATGGTGCATGATGATAAGAGCATGGACAACATAATGATGAATGAGATCATGAGCATGGGCAGCTTTTGATGATGAATAAGACCATGGAAAATGCAGCATGATGAGCAGCATGAAGATGAGAGCAGCTTAGTCATCAAGGTTCAACACATGTGACAGTACAACAAGGTGTCACATAGTAATGTGCAGCAAATAGACGAGATGCAACACTATGATAGGTGAATGAGTCACCTTAGAGAATCAATAGAAGCAATATGTCTTCAACTGATCTCATGCTGATATCAAAAGTCAAAGTGATTGACTTCTATTGTAAATGTACTATCTCTCTCTCTTTCTCTGCTGAACTTTGAAGAACATAAAAGAAGAATTGATCAAGGGTTTCCCCACACATTGTGGGGTTTGTCCCTGTCTAGCACCACATCTTGTGTCCTCTTGTCTTGGCTTGTCTTCTGCGATTCATATTTATGTTCTATCTGCAGTTTACTTTATGCTGATGTGATTGCTAATGTGGAAAAGAAATTGAAATAAATTGCTCTAGCATAGAACATACCTAAAATTAACATGGTATCAGAGCAGAGGTGAAGACAATGCCCAAGCAAGAGTGAAAGAGCAATCACCAAAGAAAATAGAGACAAGACAAAAGGATCAATGAGTTCCACATCTCTTTTCTAAGTTCGCTAAGGGTGAAGTGGAAGAAGATAATATTATCAGAATGGCACATTAGAAGATCACTTCATTGGGAAGTTCAGATCTAAGGGTGGAAGGAAAGGCAGATGCCTTGGTTGCAATAAGTTTGGCCATCATGCAAAGGAGTGTTCGAATAGCAAAGACACATCTCTTGATGAAGATAACAATCATTCCAGGGACATCTTCAATGATCAGAGGAATGATAAGTAATGCAAGTCATCAAGGAAATAGTCAACTCTTCAAAGAAAGCAAGGAACCCCAGAATCTTTTTATGTACCTGATCGCAAGAAGAACCTAGTGTCCATCTCAGAAATGGAAGTTTAAGGTTTCAGGGTGGCACTCATTGATGGAAAGGTACGTGTTTGAAAATAGATTTTTCAAAGATGTTTTAGAGTTCAGAGTTGTATCAAGTCCACTGGGGACCATGTCCATTGAATCAACACCGTAGGTTTGTAAGTTAGATGGTGACCAGGATGCCTGAATTCAAAAGAAGCATGAAGGTACATGTCTGAGATGTACCGAAGAAAAATATTACAAGGGGACCATTCCCCTCATGTAGCAGGTCCACGAGTTTGGAACAACCCGTAGAGTTTGAGATTCATGAACGGGAATCTCATGTATACAGGTGGAAGAAAACCCTCTATGGCTTGAAGTAAAACACCTCGGGCGTAGTATGAGAGGACTGATAGTTGTTTGATGAAGCTGAGATTCACTGGGAGTGAAACCGATCCAAACCATTACTCGAAGGTTGTGGATGATAGACCTCTCATACTCGCACCTCATAAGGACGACCTATTTCTAACAGGTGCAGACCCTCTCATTTGCAAAAGTAAGAGGGAGTTGGATTCTGAATGTGGAAAGATAAACTGCAAGCCTGTGACTACCTCGAGGATCTTAACTTTCATAAGTTACATGGTAGTGATGTCGAACCAGATTTGGGAAATGGTGAGCTCATATTTGGTTGAGCTTCACTGGATTGGTGCCTAGAATCTTCTAAGATATCTTCGGGGCACAATCTCTCATGGATTGAGATACACTGCTGGAAATATGAAAACTGCATGATTATTCGAATGCTGACTACGACAGGCAGTGTGGCAGATCACTAGAGCACTTTTCAGTGCTGGTTCTCTTTGGATTCTGCTTCGATATCATGGATGAGCAGGAAGCAGAAGTCGGTTGTTATAAGTACCGTTGAGACCAGATACCTAAATACGAGTATGACCTCATATGAAGTTGCCTAGTTGTGGAAACTCTTCAGTGAGTACACATGATGAATACCACTGTGATTCTCTATGACAACCAGAGGTGGGATTCGATTATTGAAGAATCCTGTATTCAATGATTGCTCCAACATATAGACATCATATACTGCCTTTTTTGGGATATGGTAAGTCAATGAGCAAGGAGGCTCAATCGCACCGAGATGATGTACAGGTTGCTACACTTTGTTAGAGCCCTGGGGAAAGATCAAATTTGTGATTTTCTCGAACGACTTGGAGTCACCCTTGTAAAAGGGTCTTGCATATTTCATACATTGAGCTCTGAGAGCTCTGGGGGCTTGCAGTTCTTACTGGAGCAACATACGGCCACAGGGTGACTCACCCTCCCCTGGTGGTGTGCACTGGAACAAGATGATTCACTCTCTTGTGGGACAAGATGATTCGCTCTCTTGTGGGACAGGATGATTCTCTCTCCTGTGTAGCAGGATGATTAGTTCTCCTGTGAGGTCTGGATGATGTGTTCTCCATGAAAAAATGTAGCAGGATGATTAGTTCTCCTCCAAGGTCTGGATGATGTGTTCTCCATGAAAATTGTAGCAGGATGATTAGTTCTCCTATGAGGACGAGATTGATTAAGTTCTCATGTCAAGGCATCCTACCCATGCACTCAGGGACTCATGGGAAGTACCTCTCATCTGATCAATGAGCAAGGAAATGAAGATAGGGACCATAGTAGTACCGATGGACGCATCGCTATATCTATCGTACTCCCTACACTAGGATGACCTTCATTGATCTGGGACCAGTGGTAGGAGTTGTACCCACCATGACGCTGACTTCGGGTCGGTTGAGACTGGTCTGGGACCAGTGGTACATACTCTGAGACTGACTTCAAGTCAATGGAGCACTGGTCTGGGACCAGTGAGAGTGGTACATATTATGACGCTGAATTCAAGTCGGTTGAGACTGGTATGGGACCAGTAGTAGGAGTTGTACCCACTATGACGCTGACGGTTGAGACTGGTCTAGGACCAGTGGTACATACTCTGAGATTGACTTCAAGTCAGTGGAGGACTGGTCTGGGACCAGTGAGAGTGGTACATACTATGACGCTGACTTCGAGTTGGTTGAGATTGGTCTGGGATCAATAGTAGGAGTGGTACCCACTATGACGCTAACTTTGGGTCAGTTGAGACTGGTTTGGGACTAGTGGTACGCACTTTGAAACTCACTTAGGGTCAATGGAAAATGGTATGAGACATTCTCGATCAATTCTTCTTCTTCATGGTTTAACAGAGCTAAGTTGAGTAGAGCACAGCCAGTAGAGCAGAGCTAGCATAGCTAAGCAGAGCCAACAGAGCAGAGCAGAGCCAGTAGAGCTAAGCAGAGCCAGCAGAGCTGAGCAGAGCCAACAGAGCAAAGCTGAGCAGAGCCAACAGAACTGAGTAGAGCTGAGAAAAGAAGTGCAGGGCACTGATGGCAAAGATATCACAGTTGAACATATGGATCAGCGGATGGAGTTCTCCCTAGTTGAGAGGGAGTGTTAAAATTGGAAACTAGGGCCAAACTCCATGTGGGTCATATTATTTATGGCAGCTGATATTTTTATTTGATCCCTCTCATTGAGAGGTGTAGGATTGATCTAAAGATCATTTGATTCCGATAAGTATTTATGAAGTTATGAATCTATTTATGTTATGGACAAATTGCTAAGTCGGCTAGCAACTTATGTAGGCTCAGAAGCCCAACATTCATGTCTATTCAACCTCTATGTTTTAGTATAAATAGAAGAGGACTTCAAGTCATTTCTACACACACTTGGATCTCTTCCTCTCTCTATTTGCCTTTGGGTTTTAGTAGGAGGAGAGATCCTAAGGAAAAA
>APFE031651916.1:308955-330453 GCA_000404065.3 Pinus taeda
TGATGAATAAGACCATGGAAGATGCAGCATGATGAGCAGCATGAAGATGAGAGCAACTCAGTCATCAAGGTTCAACACATGTGACAATAGAACAAGGTGTCACACGGTAATGTGCAACGAATAGACGAGATGCAGCACTATGATAGGTGAACGAGTCACCTTAGAGATTCAGTTATAGCAATATGTCTTCAACTGATCTCATGTCGACATCAAAAGTGATTGACTTCTATTGTAAATTTACTATCTCTCTCTCTCGCTTTCTCTACTGAACTTTAAAGAACATAAAAGAAGAATTGATCAAGGGTTTCACCACACATTGTGGGGTTTGTCCCTGGCTAGTGCCACATCTTGTGTCCTCTTGTCTTGGCTTGTCTTCTGTGATTTATATTTATGTTCTATCTGCAGTTTACTTTATGCTGATGTGATTGCTAATGTGGAAAATAAATTGAAATAAATTGCTCCACCATAGAACATACCTAAAATTAACATTTGCAGAGTTTTCCACTGGCACTAGACGATTTGCAAGCTATGATGTGATTAGAGATAGGGGGGCTAAGAAGTCCTATTCTTGGTGGGCAACTCATGGGGCAACAAACCCTCCTCTATAGTAGTTAGCCATGGGGCTCCTCTCTCAGGTGACTTCATCTTCTTGTTGTGAGAGGAATTGGAGCACATATGGGAATTTATATAGTGTCAAGAAGAGCAGGCTTGAGCAGTCCAGGGCAGAGACAATGGTGTATGTGTGCACCACCCTTCATCTTAACAAGTAGAGGGATGAGTGGTTGAAGGGAAATACAAAGACGTGGGATGTCTTTCCTAATGATATGGGTTTGGACAACAATTGTTGAGTTGGAATTCGCCAACTTGGATCTTAATGACCCAATGCTAGAGCCTATCACTTTTGATGATGGTGATACTGTTGAGGGGTCCTCCTCCACACCAACAAATGCAAAGATGACATTGGATACAGAGGAGGATGCAACGGATGAGAGTAGTGGTGACCATGACAATAATGCTGATTTTGATGATGGTGATTGATGACTCACGAGTCATGAGCTACCTACTACCTTGTAGTTGTTTTCTATTTTCTATTTCTATTTGTCATAGACATTGCCACTACCTGTGTAACACATTTTGATTTTGATGACTTAATGAGAAAACTTTAGTTCTTGTTTTTCTCCTATTGGATCATTGATGAATATCACAATTGTATTTGTATGCATAATGTTACTTTGTAAAACTTGTAAATTTTAAATTTACGATGTACAATCTAGATCTATGTCTGAATTTGTATCATGAATGACAATCTGTGTAAGAAATATCTATTTAGTGTATATATATATATATATATATATATATATATTATATAATTAAAATAATATAAAATATGTTTCCTGTTGCGAGGGGTCAACGTACCCGTGTGAGGCACTCCAATTTTTGTGTCCTACATGTCATGTGTCCCCATATCAGGTGACTAGCTTATAAGTCATTGGGCCACCTTTAAAATACATCTTTCGAGTTCACCCAATAATCCATTATGTCGTTTTCATAGGTCATGATCAAACAACAATGTTTGAATCACCCTAACAAATCATTCAGCTAAATTTAAACAACTTAGAAAAAATGCCTTGAAAAGTCATTGAGCAATATTGAAAAGACAACTTTCAAAATTCCCTCATAAACCGTTAAAATATTGTGAGAAGGAAACTTTCAAAATGAACCAATATGTCAATGGGAAAGTTTAAAAAGACAACTTTCAAAATTCCTCAATAAGCCATCAAACGAATTAAAAAAGATAATCTCTTAAAGACCTAGATAGGTCAACAGGTGCATTACAAAAAACAATCTTTTGAAATTGTCCTATAGGCTATTGGGGCCTCATCAAAGGATGTCATCCCCTTTTAGAACAATACAACAAAGGCCATTGACCTATTTTGAAGGTAATACATTAAATTTATTCTTATCTCAAAAGAAGTTGGTTCAAGGAAACTAGCTACTTGAACAATTTTCTTCCTAGCAATAGGCAAACATCTGTAGATTTTACACCCAAATTGGCCTATGAGGTTACTAAGGCAAAAGAAACTAATCCAACACACTCAAATCACTCACCCAACCCAACAAATCTTAGGATAACTAGACTATTTACCTTGGAACTCTCCAAGCAACACTCTAGCCTTCCCAACCATGGAACTCCTTTTACTACCCCACACAACACAAGGAAGATCATTCATTTTTCTACTCATTGGTCCCTCATGAATATTCTTCCCTCCAACCCTCTTCAGTATGTGTGAATGGAGTTGGACCTCTCATCTACCTCAAGGATCAGTTTAACAGAGTCATATCTTAAGTTTTGAGCCCACATTCAAAAACAATCTACAGAGAAAATCAATATGGCTAGATATCAACCTAGTCGTTATGCTCCTCTACAAACTTCCATCTCTCTTCTCGAGCTCACAAATTTCTCTTCCTTAGCTTACATTTATGAAATTCATGGCTTTCATCTTCCTTAACTTTGTCTTCTTAGAGTCATAGCATTCTCTTCCTTAGTGTACTCTTCTCAAACTTGCAACCTTCTCTTCATTAGATTATTCTTGGTCACTTACAGTTTGAATTCCAATCCAACTGGAATGGGATGAAGGGAGAGGGCCTGGGAAAAGAGATCATGTTAATATCCATGCATTTGGAATTACTAAGGATATAGGAGTCTCTTACACTCCCGAAATCTACTTAACCACCATGCTTTCATAACTAAAGAACGGGGATTTCCCTACCAACACTTGCATTTAATGCTTGGTAGTTCGGTCTTTCAAGAAGGAACATGGTGAGATGATAAAGGTTAATAAACTTAGGGAATTTAGTGTTATTTGCCATCCCCTTCGACCTTTTCCTCTTCCCTTATCGTGGATTCATAGTTCCCTTTATGCTCTTTTGTAGCTAGTCTTGGACCTTTATATTAATTTTTGACATATTCTTTACATTTCTTAAGATTAGCATGGCAAGTCTACCTCATATATATTGAAAGCATATTTATCGAAAATACATGCCTAGACATTTATTAGTAGGGCCATGGCCTTGAGCTCCACACTAGGAAGTCTTACAAGATATTTACATCAATTACATAGAAGGTCATTTGTATAATTTGACTCATGTCATTATATTCACTTACTTATACTTGGCACCTAATTCAGTGCAATATAATTCAAAGGTCAAAACTAGGAACATTAAAAATCCCACCCCTTTGGAATAACATTGTTCTCCTTGTTCTTTCTTTGCAATACTCCATATATGTCAATGTTCAATTGCACATGTCACACTATGCTCTTCATTGCAACTTTGCATCATTGTTGGCTATCTTGGACAACAATATCAACCTTTCCTTTAACTACCTTGGAACACCTCCAAGGTCATAACATTCCAATGTATGCATATAACAAGCATCAAAAGAAGAACATGCATGTTGTAGCCATTTTATGAAGTGATTATCTCATCCATAAGTATTTCATATTCATAATTGAAGTATATATATTCAACACAAAAGAGAAATTATGCAATTCGACCCAATGCTTATCTATACGAATATATTCATGTTCCACAAGGCTACCATGGGTAGGATTAATCTCTACCTTCTCTAACACACCTAAAATATATACATCCTTCTTGATCCCAACTAACATATAACATGAATCTCTCATAGCATATTCATTCACGTCACCTCTTCCTTGTTTCATTCACCCTCCCACGCTTAGGGATCCCCTTCTCTATTAAATCGCGCCTTAGATAATCCATTTTGAGAATGTTTTCACAAGAAGAAGAACACAAACTTGCAAAATCTTATACCTGAGAATCTCACTAGTAACCTCCAATATATCATAGCTTAAGGAAATCAACAAATAACACAAGGTTCCAATGTCATTGCAATATCACCAACCTCATGTTTTCCAACTTATAATGGTCATCATCCATCCTTACTAAACAATTTCACAATCTCACATATAGCATACACTTACCATTATCATGAGATATCATCATAAAATTTTCAATCAAAGATTTGACTTTATTTCATAAAAAAAAAAAAAAAACCATATTTTTCAAAACTAAATCTAAAACATATTTTCTGCATTATTGTCCTTCTTAACAAAATCTTCTTTCAACAAATAAGTTTTCACACATATAATATTTCATTGCAACATTCACAATATCACATAAAGTACTTGAAAAATTAATATACCAATACTTCAATCACTTTTAACTCTCACTTTAATTACAATAAAATACTCTATAAAAACATTACCGACACAAATAAACATCCCCTTTGTACAAGATTCATACCGCCCTTTCCCAGTGTAACAGTGCTTCAACAACATTGTAGAGCCTCTTCTCTCACTGCTCAATAATGCTCAGAAAACTCTTCCATATCATTCAATATCCAAACCATCAAAAAATACCATAATGTTGATCAACTAAAGTAATTAAGTTGGAACACTGAATCCACACCTGAACACAATTTATAATTACAAATTGAAGGGCTCAACCAACACTCTGACACCACACCTCTACCCATCACCCAACAACCTCTCCCTCTTTAACTCTGAAAGTTTTCATTTATTGTGATAAGAATTGTGAACTATCATAAACATTCTGGACTTCATTTCATTTTTATTACGTGGCATTAAGGGTCAACTGCAGAATGCCCTGACCCTGAAATAGAAGGGCAATGGGCAATGGCTTTTACTTTGGTAGTGTGAACATATTTTTGGTGGTACCTTGTTATTCTCTCAGTCACCATCTCTGGCCAGAGTGAGTCTTTGTCACCATATGTATTCAACGAAAGAGGGTAGTTGGGAATGCGGTGGTGGGGATAAATATTTAACAAACAGGGAAGGTGGAGAGAAATTTGAAAGGAATCATGTCTTTGTTTTTAATTAATAATATGAGAAGGGTGGGTGGTATTTCACTGTCTATGATTTACGAGAAGACTGACTGGTATTTCGCTGACTCCGATGAATAATATGAGAATACTGGGTGGTCTTTCGCTGTCTCTGCTCGAAGCACGACAATGCATTGTCAGAGGCAATTTCAAAGGGGCGCTTTTTTCTATCCACCAAAAAAACAATTTAATTATTATATTTGAGTAGGTGGGTTAGTCTAGGGAGTTGTGTATAATGTTATTTTTTGGAGATTTCAGTGACTGAATCCGGCCGAAGAAATTGAGGTTAAATCTTGATTTGTTGTAGTTAAAATGGTTTTTTAACTGCATATTTGGATTCAGCGCCCTGAAAAACCCCTTGGAGGCTTTGGTTGTGCAGAAACTAGCTATCAAACTTGGGATTCCAATAAATTGCTGCCGGATTTTGACCGGAAAAACCAACCAGAAAGTCTTCCAAAAAGTCGCATTATAGACAACTGCGTTAAGTAACTCGTTCTCAAATTTATCTGGAAGATTATGATAATTTTGATCTAATTTTTGTAAATCTAAATTATTGTCTAAATTTCAAGATTTTGAATGACCCTAAAACATGATTGAAACTTTTTTACTTGTTTCTGAGTTTTTAATAATACTAAATCTATTTCCAACATCAAAAACATAATTCAACACTTCTTATAAAATTTTTATATTTTTTTTACTGAATCAAAATACAAATTCAAATTCGCAACCTCGGTAGACAAACCCAGAAAAAAGGGGCAACCGTAAGAAATGACTTGGTGCCCACTTGTTCTGATTCTCTGCACTCAGGGTTTTGTCTGTGTTAATTGAAAGAAATTCGTATGCAGGTTAGCGTTAGGGTTTGGTAAAGGTTGACCATTGGGTTTGGGTAAGTGTGAGGCGGGTCAAAAGCGATGAGCGATAGGTTAAGGATGACACATTTTGCACCTAAAGATCAGGAGAAATTAATATATATTTATACGTTGTTATTATGAGAAATTAAAATAAAAAATTACCAAATTATCAATACCAATCTGCTGGAGCGAACTAGGGTATCTCATGTGGTTGTTTTTGATATCTAACGCTATGCCCACCGCCTCACAACATCATCTGCTCATGGCTCGGTTACTTCATCCTCCAGCTTGGAAACCCACTGCAAATCCTAAATCCGTTTACCATGCATTCATAAAGTATCGTTAGCAATCGATTTATGAGGTATTTACCTGTCTCACGAGATCTCTACCGTCCCCTTTCTTTCACATGGAGTCTGAGCTTATTCTGGAGAAAGACGAACCAGACAACCTAACTTGTCAAAATAGAAGGCGGCGCTACTGAAATCACCTGTTTACTCCTGATCGCCATTTTCCCTTCGATATTCTGATATGCGGTCAAATTGGTGGTTGAATGATCAACCCCAAGTCTCAGGCCTTTTGATCTTCGTTGGACGGACAAGAATCGGATGTAAGCTCGAGCCCTGCGCATCCATGAAGAGAAGGGGGCATACCACTGTCAAACGCTTACAAATTGGTGAGTAACCCTCTTTGCACGTGGCCAAATTTCCAACTAGTTTGGATGAAAACGCAGAAGATTTTGAAAGCACAATATTGTCCTAGCTGTAGAGCTGGGCTAGATATAATGATGTGTTCACAAGCTCTGGGGTTGCTGAGTCATCCATTTACAATCTAAAATATCTCAATGGCCAGCACTCCCAAGAGCTCTTCTGCTCATGTGCCTTCTTCGAATAACACCCTCCACCAGTGTTTGAATATTCTGTAAACTATGAGTAGGCTTGAATGTTATTCTGACAACCAGTTGGATAGATTTGACCCAATTCAAGTTTCTACAGAGCCGCAGAAGAGGCTTAAAATTGGTTATCACCTACTCGATGCAGAGGTGTACTAATTATTCTTCTGAGGTATGGCCTGGTATTATTCTTAGACATAGCATGCTTCTTCATAGGAGAAAGCAGGGCTATGGCCATAAGGATATGAGAGGGATCAATAGGGTTTCATTTGGTGGGCTTTTAAATCTGCAGTTAAAACAAGTGTACTGTGAAGGAGGGCAGTGAAATTTACATGAGAAAAATACAAGCATGATCACATTAGAGAGCCGGGAAAAGATAATGCTGATCATGAAAGGTCTTTTCAATCAATGGGGCATCCCCTTTGGCGCCCAAGCAAGGACTTTCGTGACCTGCAGCAATCTTTTGGCAGAGAAATTTTGTGATCTGTGCCCCCCCTGCAACATGAATTAGCTCCCAGATTCCTTTGGGAATTTAACAAATCTCCAACACAGGATCTATTTCTGTGGAAATTTAGCAAACCCCCAAACAAATGTATTTGTGCGGCTCCCCCAATTTAGCTTCATTCCTGAAAGTATTTGCCCCATATCACTTCTTGTAATAGTTTTATAAAGCTGGAAGCATTGCCAACAGCAAGTTAATAGCTCGGTAGTTGTCACTTCAGCGTTGGTGACTTGCAATATTGTAATAAATAGAAATTTGGGTAACACCAGATGCCATTCGTGGGTAGGATTACTCTGTTCCTATTGTAGAGGACGGGGAAGGGGAAGTGGTTCTATTGTAATAGTGGTCTGGTCTGGGCATTACCCCTATCTCTGTATTAAATGAAAAGTATATGTGTTCCTATTTTGTTGATTAGTTGCCTACTTTATTTTCGTTAGATGGTGTTGCAGATTTCCTTATGCACTGTTTTTTCTGTTTTACATCATGCAACCAAGAACATGATCTCTTTTATGACAGAGGTATTTTGATCATCGGGAATCCAGGAAGGGAATCCTTTATAGGATTAAGGGATTAGTCTTAAGAGTAGAGGAAATGTTTAGTGCTCTTCTCTTTTGTTGAATAATATGGAGATTACTGAAACAAATTATAATATTGAAAATGTGTAACAATAACAACAGAGGCAATGATCCGCAAGGAAGTATATTCGAACATCGTTGAGGCTCCATGATGGCGCTGATCTTGTGAACAACACGCTGTGAGTATGGACAATGATGAGTTTTGTTTTGAATGAGAAAGATTTGTGTTTAAATGCACCATGGATACCAAAGTACTTGCTGATTTGTAGAAAGGAAAGTAATTTGGAAAAGACCATCAGAGTAAGATACTTGGTGGCATGTTCAGACCAATCTTGAATGTCCCGTTGAACAATGATGAGTTTTGTTTTGAATGAGAAAGATTTGTGTTTAAATACACCATGGATACCACAGTACTTGCTGATATGTAAAAAGGAAAGTAATTTGGAAAAGACAATCAGAGTAAGATACTTGGTGGCATGTTCAGACCAATCTTGAATGTCCTGTTGTTGAAGGCTGCACCTACACCTACTCCGATATGTGATGGGAGAAGATGGAACATTATTTTCCTGGTAGAAAAGTTGAACAAAACCATGTACTCTACCCATTCTCTACCATAATGTTATTTCTTTTGTTTCCTCTACCTCTACATCCTTCTCTTCCTCAGCTTACGTTTGTAAAACGCATGGCCTTCCTCTTCCTTAACTTCGTCTTCTTAGAGTCATAACCTTCTCTTCCTTACCGTACTCTTCTCAGACTTCAAGCCTCCTTTTCATTATCTTGGTCACTTACAATTTGAATTGCATAAAGGGAAATTGCATGGGAAAAGAGATGGTTTCAATAGCCACGAGCTTGGAATTCCTAAGGAGATAAAACTGTCTTTTACATTCCTGAATTGTACTCAGCCACCATGCTCACGTAACTAAGGAAGGTGGACTTCCTGATCAACCAGCACTTGCATTCAATTATTGGTGGTTGGGTCTTTTAGGAAGGAATGTGGTGAAATAATGAAGGTTAACATATTCAGGGAACTTGGAAGTTAAGGATTATTTGCCATCCACTTGGACCTTTTCCTTTCTCCTTTTATTAGGAGATTCACAGCCCCTCTTATGCTCTTTTTTACCTAGTGTTGGAATTTTATAATAATTTTGAAATAATATTATATTTCTTGAAAATATCACAGCAAGTCTATCTAGTAGTATATATATTAAAATACATGCCTAGATATTCACGAGTAGGCCATGGCTTTGAGCTCCACAGTAGGAATTCTTACGATATATTTACATCATTGATACAAGGTGATTTACATAATTTGACTCCCATTATTATATTCACTTATTTAGACTTTGCACATAATTCAACCCAATACAATCCATGGTTCAAAATTGGGGACATTACAATTCCCACCCCCTTCGAGTAACATCACCCTCATTCTTTTTGCTTTTAGCAATACTTCATGTACTTTAGTGTTCAACTACACCTATAATGATACGTTCTTCATTACGACTTTGCATTGCCATTGACTATCTTGGACAATGCCATTCAACATTTCCTTTCACTACCCTAGAACACCCCCAAGGTCTTGGCATTATAACATATGCATATTACAAACATCAAAGGAAAATCATGCATGTCATGGCTATTTTATTCATCATTTATCTTATTCATGAGGATTCCAAATTCATAACTAAAGCATACATACTCATCACAAGGATGAATTACACAATTCAACCCAATACTTCTCTATGTGAATATATTTGTGTTCCGCAAGGTAACTATGGGCAAGACTCATCTAATTGTCTTCTCTAACACACCCAAAATATACACTTATCTTCTTGATCTCAGCTAACATATAACATGAATCTCTCATAACATATTCATTCAAATTTCCTTTTCCTAGCTGCACTCAACCTCCCATACTTAGGGACACCTTCTCTACTAAATAACCCCTTAAACAATCCATCTTGTTAAAACTTTTCACAAGGAGCAAGACTGTAAACTTACAAAATTTTATTGCTAGGGCATCCCTCTAATAACCTCTAATATACCATAGGTTTAAGGAAATCAGGAATAATATAAATTTCCAATATCATTGCAATAGTCATCGCCATGCTTTTCCAACTTATAGTGACCATCATCAATACTTACTAGACAAATCCATAATCTTACATGTATCATACACCTACCATTATTATGGGATGATATCATAAAATTTCCAATAAGAAATTTGGCTCTGTTTTATAAAGAAACCATATTTTTCAAAACTATGAGTCTTTCTCATAATGCTTTGGCCCTTGTAGGCATTGGCAACTGGTGTTCGTTATGGTTTACAGTGATAGCCATATCCAGGACATACTTTGTGCAATTTTGTCAGTTTTCATTTTATTTAATGAAACAACAATGAGTATTCAAGTATATTATCTTACTCATGTATATTATATTTTATTACAACATTACAATTTTGTTAGTTTTCATTTTGTTTAATAAAACAACAATGAATATTCATATATGTTATATTTCATTATAACATTCACAATAACACATAAAATGATCGCATAATTACTACATACAAATAATTCAATATATTTTTAGCTCTCAACATTTTGCTTACAATGAAATATCATTCACAAATGAAATATCATTCACTTTAAAAGCATTATCAGCACAAACAAACATCCACACAATACAATTAAATATTTGTACAAGATTCATACCACTCCTTTCCCAGTGTAACTGTGCTTTATGAGCAATTTAAAGCCTCTTCTCACTCCCCAATAGCATAGTTACCAAATTCGCTGGAATCAGGGCAGAAATTATGAAAATTCCATCAGTTTGATTTAATCTCGAATAGTTCGACAAAATTTGGTCCAATTTGTAGTGTAAGTGGTGAATTTAGTTCCCCATAATCTATATATGGTATGGTTTCTAGAGCATTGTTTTGTACCTTGCATCTTTGCAGTGTAGATTGTTTATCGGGCTACAAGTTTTGGCTCTCTTTCTTATTGTATTGTATTTTGGAATCAAGGATTTATAATACTTATCAAGCTTTTTTCGTACTGAAAAAAGTGGTGAATTTAGTGGATCACATGATTGAAAATCCATGGGTGCAGTGGGATGGCATGCACCCAGAGGAAAGGAAATGGAAATGGAAAGTAATCGTGAAATTGGACCTTTTCCAATCTATCTATCTTGTCTTCAAAGGCTTGGAAAGCTAAAAAAACATGAAAGGAGAGAATTTGTGAAAGTAGCTTAATTTTAGGAGTGATTGCTTTTTCTTTGGAAAGGGATGTTAGATAAATAAGTTTTGAACAAATTCAGAATAAATTATTAGGAAAAAAAAGAAAATGAGCAAAAAGCATCATTGTTACAAGATAAATATCTATTATTGTTTTTTTTTTTCATTCAACTTTGTATGATGTCGTATTGAACTCAAATCCGAATCCAAATTTGAACTTGGTAACTATGCATGCTATTTTTTTTAGGGTGGTTCACGGACACATCCACAAGAAAATCTCCGGCCAAATTAACAAGGCCTAACCCCAAAAACACCGAGGAGATAAGCGAGGTACTTAACGACAAAAACTCGACCAAGTAAACTATACCTTAAGACTAACTATACTCGTTAATTGATTGGGAAACCTTTCATATCATTCAATACATAACCATCCTAAAAATCCTAAAATACCATAATATTTATCAACTAAAACAATTTAAAATTATAAATTGAAACTAACTATACTCGTTAATTGATTGGAAAACCCTTCCATATCATTCAATATCCAAAGTAGGTAACCATCCTAAAATACCATAATGTTTATCGACTAAAGTAATTTAGAATTACAAGTTGAAACTGAACCGACACCTAAACACAATTTATAATAAAAATACCATAATGTTTATGGACTAAAGTAATTTAGAATAATAAGTTAAAACTGAACCGATACCTAAACACAATTTATAATAAAAAGTTGGAGGGCTCAACCAACACTCTGACACAACACCACTGCACATCACCCAACCAGGTCTCCCTCAACTCTGAAAGTTTTCTTTTATTGCGATAAGAATTGTGAACTGTCATAAACTTTGTGGACATCATTTCATTTTTATTACGTACTAAGGGTCAAAGCCCTGACCCTGGAATAGAAGGGAAATGGCTTTTTTTTGGGCGGGCATTTCCAGAGAGGTCTCACGCTCAATTTACTTATCAGTCAGGTCTGATTTTGATGTTCTCAAAGAGAATTGATCCCACACTTTATGACAGAAGATTAATAATGTTGTAGGGGCTTTAATCAACCAGACTACCCATCTAGAATAAATATAAAAACAATAACTTTTACTTTTGTTGATGGTACCTTGTCCTTCTTTCTCAGTCACCATCTCTGGCCTGAGTGGAGTCTTTGTCACCATATATATTCAACGGAAGAGTAGTTGGGAATGCATGGGCGGGCATATGTATTTAACCAAACGGGGAAGGTGGAGAAGACTGCATCGTTTGAAAGGAATCATGTCTTTGTTTTCAATTAATTATATGAGAAGACTGGGTGGTATTTCGCTGTCTACGAGAATACTGGTTGGTATTTCACAGGCTTGCTTGAAACACGACAATACACTGTCAGAGGCACGTTCAAGAGGACGCTACCTGCCCCACACTTCGTCCTCCCCCAGCCAAAAAACAATTCGATTATTACATTTGAGTGGGTGGAGATTTGAAATGGTGGCTGTAAGAAGTGACTTGGTGCCCACTTGTTCCGAATCCCTGCACTGTTGCGTTCAGGTTTTTGTCTGTGTTAATTAAAAGAGATAAGAGTATGTACGGCCAGTGTTAGGGTTTGGTGAAGGTTGACCAGTGGAGTAAGTAGGACACGGGTCAAAAGTGACTAGTGGCAGATAAAGGATGATACATTTTGCACGCAGAGGCCAAGAGAATCCTTGGTATTTGTCTTCTCTTTTTATGGCAATTTCGCGACTGGCATTACACGGGTCAATTTTGACCACTATTTCTATAACCACTGGGTCCTGCACTCGCCCCTCTATACAGAGGTAAGTCCGGGGATTTGAACTCGTGACCTTTAGTACAGAGCCCGCCTTTCTAACAAACTTCACCGCATTGTGATTACCAACTCACCTACCAGGTGGGGCTCAATCCTTGGTATTTGTCATTAGAAGCGATGCTACTTAATAAGTTAATAATTTATATTTAAAAGTATGTGCTATTTAATAAGTTAATAATTTATATTTAAGAGTATGGTATATTTTTTTTTTTTGTGTGTTCAAAAGTGTTTTACTAAAAACTTTAGTATAGAAGAGATATCCTTTTTATATATGGTTTAGTGTTTTAAATATTTTGATTCACTTAAATTAGTAGTTTTTGAACTTAGGTTTTACAACCTATATTTTACTTATAATATTTTTCTTTAATATAGGTTATTTAAAAATATAAAATTCTAGAAAATAAGAAAATGAACTATGATATATAGGTATGTTAAAGAAGAAAACTAATCTTTCACACTTGTGCTTGTGTCGTTCTAGATAAATGTACCTACAGATCATCTAATCAAATAAGGATGTACCTACAGATCATCCAATCAAATAAGGCTAATTCATTTTAACGAAGTCAAAATCAATTTCATATACAATATTAAGTTATCATTTTATTGCACATTAACTTTGGTGACATTAATTAATCAACTGGCAACAGTGTCTTAGTATACCTATTTCCCAATCTATAGATTATTAATGCAGCCTTAGCGATACCTATTTCCCAATCTATAGACTATTAATGGGGCCAAGTTGTATATGCCTACTTTTAAATTTCAACTAGTACATTATCTAATTGTGAACATATACAACCCGACCATAATAATAAACTTATAGACTATTAATGCGGTCGGGTTGTATATGCCCACCTTTAGATTTAAACTAGTATATTAACTAATGGTGAACATATACAACCCGACCACATTAATAAGCTTATAACCTATTAATTCTGGGTGTGATATTGCATACCACTATTTTTATACTCAATGAACATTTTAATAATGTTCTCATATTCTCGATACTATATAAAAGAGGATGAGAGGCACTTGATCAAACACATTGAAAAAATCAGAGAAGTGAGTAATAAACATTTATTTGAATTTTGAAATTATAAAGGTAGATTTTGTTACATGTTCTTTGGTAAATTAGTTTAATATTCTCTTCATTTATTCTAGGTGTGATATTGCATACCATTATTTTTATATTGTTAATTTTAGGCAACCATGGTATGTTCTATGCTTTAGAGCAATTTTACTTCAATTTCTTTATTAGCCCAGTACCAATATTCAGATTAACAATGACATCAACATGATAGTAAAATGCACATAGAACATAAACATAAACATTAGAAAACAAGCCAAGACAAGAGGACACAAGATGTGGCACTGGCTAGGGACAAACCCCAATGTGGGGAAACCCTTGATCAAATCTTCTTTTAGTCTTCAATAGTTCAGTAGAGAGAAATAATACAATCTACAAATATGATAATTTATAATAGCAACAAAAGAGCCATATTAACTATAAAAGTCAACGCTCGTCAACATGACAGATTTGACCCTCAACAAATTGGTCAACTTTGGCATTCAAACAACAAGATGAATCAACCCTCAAAACAACCCAAAACTAGCTCAGTCAAAATCTGGTCAAACAACCCAACTGCAGTCCCTAGCTGCAGTCAACGCTGGTCAACAATCAATGTTTAGTTTAAGAGAAATTCTTTGACGTGAATCACAAGATAAATCATTTGTCGACGCATTTCGAACCAACAAGTGTGGTTCATCGTCAGGACAAGTTGAAGAAACAGATCCAGCTTAGCATCTTAAATAGTCTGAGCAGAGACTCCAATGGCTATCTTGACTAACGGCTAGTTTTGACTTTTAGGACCAGAGTCAAGATTTCATGGAAATTAGTTAAATTAAGTGCATATATGAATATAAAATAATTTAAAAAGTGTTGAAGGTTAGTTACAAAGTTATTGATTGATAATTAAAAGTATAATTTGTTATTTAAATGGGACTCAAAGTATAAATTATATATATATATATATATATATATCTATATATAATATATATATATATATAATATATACAAATGTTAGTTAGAAACCTATTGGAACGAGAGAATAAAATTGAAAATATACATAAAAAAAATATTAATATATAGTTAAAAAATAAAAATAAATAAATAGATAAATAATAATAAAAATTAAAATTAAAAATTAAATTAATAAATAAATTCAAAGCAAGCGACAATATTCTTAAAATAATAATAAAAAATAAAAGTAAATAAATAAATAAAAATGAAAAAAAAAAGAGGCTCCAAGGAAAAAAATCTGCGAAACAAAGGGGGAATCAATGAAAGCAAGAAAAGGCAAGACTAGGAGGAAAGGGCCTGGATCCAGCAGCGACTGATCTTCCAGCTGTCATCTCTATTGAGATTGCTCGGCCTTCTTTCAATTTCTATAGCTTCCTTGAATTTATGGTGATGGAACTGAGCAACCCTGGCAATAACCTTGGCCTCCTCAATACACACTTGATGCTTGGTCTTTTCCGCATGCTCTGCTAACGCTGAAGACTTGGTTCTTCCATGTCTTAGGTCTGTTGCATGTTCGCTAATCCTTTGATGGATGGAGCGCCCCGTTTCCCCAATATAGGGGGTCCCATAAGAACAAGGGATCAAGTAGACACCCTTCATATCTTTAGGATCAATGGGATCTTTGACTGATCGGAGGGATTTGCGAATAGTGTTGAGGGGCTTGAAGGTTGAGGGAATATCATACTTCTTAAGAATCCGAGCAATCTTGTCAGTGGTTCTCGAGCCTTGAGGATTTCTGATAAGGAGAGCTTCGATAAGGAGAAATCCCATCTCCTTAATGTCTTTATGGAGAATGGCTATAGTAGGCGCTTAGGTCAGAAGGCGTTCCTAAAAGCCTCTAACAACTCGTTAATTAAAAAAGAACCTAAAGAGCGCCGGCTAGGGGTCCATCTTCCCTATGTCCAGGGAACCACTGACAAGATTGCTTGGATTCTTAAGAAGTATGATATTCCCTCAACCTTCAAGCCCCTCAACACTATTAGCAAATCCCTCCGATTAGTGAAAGATCCCATTGATCCTAAAGATATGAAGGGTGTCTACTTGATCCCTTGTTCTTGTGGGACCCCCTATATCGGGGAAACGGGGCGCTCCATCCATCAAAGGATTAGCGAACATGCAGCGGACCTAAGACATGGAAGAACCAAGTCTTCAACGTTAGTAGAGCATGCGGAAAAGACCAAGCATCAAGTGTGTATTGAGGAGGCCAAGGTTATTGCCAGAGTTGCTCAGTTCCATCACCGTAAATTCAGGGAAGCTATTGAAATTGAAAGAAGGCCGAGCAATCTCAATAGAGATGACGGTTGGAAGATCAGTAGCTGCTGGATCCCGACCCTTTCCTCCTAGTCTTGCCTTTTCTTGCTTTCATTGGTTCCCCCTTTGTTTCACAGATTTTTTCCTTGGAGCCTTTTTTTTGTGTAAATATATATTATATTTATTTTTCAATTATAATATTTATTATTATTATTATAAATTATTCTTTAAAATTGTCGCTTGCTTGATTTAATTTATTAATTTAATTTATTATATATTATTTGGGTCATTATTTAATTTATTTATTTTTGTCATTTGGTTTTATTATTTATTTAACTATATATATAATATAAAATTTTATGTATACTTCAATTTTATTCCTCGTCCAAATAGGTTTTAACTAACAGTTTATATATATAATATTATATATAATTATATAATTTATACTTTGAGTTCATTTAAATAACAAATTATAATTTTTAATTATCAATCAATAACTTTGTAACTAACCTTCAACACTTTTTAAATTATTTTATATTCATATATTCACTTAATTTAATTAATTTCCATGAAATCTTGACTCTAGTCCTAAAAGTTAAAACTAGTTGTTAGTCAAGATAGCTGTTGGAGTCTCTGCTCAGACTATTTAACATGCTAAGCTGGATCTGTTTCTTCAACTTGTCCTGACGATGAACCACACTTGTTGGTTCGAAACGCGTCGACAAATGATTTATCTTGTGATTCACGCCGAAGAATTTCTCTTAAACTTGATATGGATCACAGAAGCCTCAATTCAGCGATTGAATCCCTGCACGGTAAAGCCATTGCAACCAAGGTTCATCATTTTGAACGGGCACATCTGCAGGTTTCAAGATTGAAGTCAGATGTAGCTTTTCTCAAACGATGCAGAGACTCCTCCATCATCCCTGTCTTTGCCTGGATCAAACATCGCCTGCACTTTGCCCAGCACCATCAGATCTTTCTGAAGGCGAGTTTGGCTTTGGTTCGAGCGGAAATCAGTAGGGTCAGAAAATCCCTTAATCTAATTTCTCGTTCTCTTCTTAGTTTGCATCTGGAGCTTGTGAACATGTTCTCGGCTTCCCTTTGGGCGAAAATAGATGCTTGTTCTGCCTTGAAGTCCATTCGAGTGGAGGAAAGTCGGAACCCGAATCAAATGTCCAAGTTTCAGAGGTTAGCTGGGAATGCAGCGTTCTTTGGAAGAGCCGCGGGTGAGGTGTCTCAGATCCGTGTCTCTGCTGGTCAAATTTCAGCGATCATGGATTGGTTAACTGATAGCTCGGAAGGTATGTTTGCTGCCCTCGCGCCCTGCAGTTCTAAACATACTTCCGCCAGTCCAGATCCAGTGTTGAACAATCAGTCTTTTCTCTGCTCTGAGGGTTATTCTTCTGCCAAGGACATTGAATGGTCTTCTCCCCTCTGCGCAGAAAGGGATCTCAGTGTCCTTTCACCCGACATTCTGGCTCAGTCGAACGCTGGTCTTGTTCGCACCCTAATAGAGATTGATTTCGCTGGCAGTTCCGTTTCTCATCCTGATAACACAATCATACTGCCGCAGTTGGACAACACCCTGGCCGGTTGCAGATCTATCTCTGGACGGAAGACACAGCTGTGAACTGATAATTCCATGGCCGTGGGCAGATCTATTTCTATGCAGAAGGTATGCTTGCGTTCCAGTCTTGCAGCATGCTGTTCTCCCGAAGCGAGATCCTCGTCTCTTTCGCGTGGTCAAAGAACAGTGGCTTCGGTTCAACCTCTATGCCCCAGCGCTGACGTGCAAACCCGTGGTCAAAACAGGGAAGGTTCGATTCACCCTCCATGCCCCAGCGCGGATGCTCCAGCCTGTATAAGTCTGCCGCATAAGAATTTCGATGTTAATAATTTTATTAATAACGAATTTAGTAATAAAAATAACAATGTAGTTAACCATTTAAACAATGATAATATTATTAATAATAATTTATGTAATAATAATAGTAACGATGTTAGTAATATAAATAACGATTTATTTAATCATAATAATAATAATAATATTAATAATAGTATGTTAATAATAATATAAGGGTTTAATAATATAATTATATAAACGTAGAATAGTATTATAATAATAATAATAATGATTCTAATGATAACCAAAAATAAAGACATTAATAAGGAACAATTTTTAACAACAATAATAAATCTGGTAGAGACTTTATAACAATAATGGATTTAATAGCTATAATGGTGTTACTAATATTAGTAGTGATAATAATATTCCTAGTAATAATTTTATTAATGATAATAGTAATAATAGCAATGTAGGATTTAGTAATGATAATATGAATGATAGTAAAGCCAATAACTATAATTTGATGGATAACAAAATAGTAAATATTGATAACAATTGTTTAAATCCATGTTCTAGTTTAATTCCCCCTCATTTTCTTGGTAATAATAAAGTTATTAACCTTTCTAGCTTCGTTTCCCCCCGCCCCCGCTGTTTTTAAAGTCTTGGGGAAAGGCTTAAATTTTCCCTTGCCCCTAAGAGGATTCCTGTTGACGATATCATCTGTGATGTTGAATTTCGGATCAGAGGTTTACCGGATAAGATTAAGGACACCATCAGGCAAGATTGTGCGGTGGTCTTAAGAAAGGCTAAACCCCCTCGGAAAAACCTCAGCAATGAGGAATTCATTGCCCTTAAATCCTTAAACCAGAACAATGGTATCGTGATTCTGAGAGCTGACAAAGGAGGAGCTACGGTCATCCTTAACAAGGATGATTACTGAAAGAAGATGTTTGATCATCTTTACAATAGTGGCAGTTCTACAAAATTGCCCAAGAACCCTCTTAAGAAGATTTCCAGGTCGGTGGCTCTCGCCATGAAATCTAGTAGCTTTGTGAGTTCTCTTTACCATAAGCTCATTGAGAGCAGTCCTATTACACCTAGGATTTATGGGCTGCCTAAGATTCATAGAGATGGGATCCCCCTAAGGCCCATTGTCAACACCATTGGTGGTCCGACCTACCTTCTAGCCAAGTTCCTTGCCCTTAAGCTCAAACCCCTGGTTGGTCGTACAGAGTCCTTCGTAAAAGACTCTGCTTCCTTCGTTAAAGAGCTTAAGGACATAAAGCTTGACCCAGAAGACATTCTCGTCAGCTTTGATGTGGTCTCCCTTTATACTTGTATCTCTATAAAGGAAGCCATGGCAGTGATCTATCGCCTTACAGATCCTGATACCGCGCATCTTGTTGAGATTTGTCTCACTTCCAATTTCTTCTGTTTTGAGGGCGAGTTCTTTGAGCAGACATGTGGTGTTGCCATGGGCTCACCCCTATCCCCTATTGTTGCGAATCTTTTATGGAAGATTTCGAAACCAGAGCTTTAGCCTCAGCTCGTCTCCTTCCCAAGCTGTGGAAAAGGTATGTGGATGACACTAATGTCATCTGGTGCCATGGCTCGAAGGAGTTGGATCTCTTCTTCAACCACCTCAACTGTCAGTCCTCTGCCATTAAGTTCACTATGGAAAAAAAGGTCAATGGTTGCCTCCCTTTCTTGGATATTCTTATATCGAAGAATAATGACGGTTCTCTCTCCCACTCAGTATTCCGGAAGAAAACGCATACTGAGCAGTATCTTCATGCAAATTCCCATCATTTCCCTGCTCAAAATTTGGGTGTTCTTAACACCCTCGCTACTCAAGCCCTGAGGATTTCTGATAAGGAGAGCTCCGATAAAGAAAAATCCCATCCCCTTAATGTCTTTATGGAGAATGGCTATAGTAGGCGCCTAGGCTAGAAGGATTTCCCAAAAGCCTCTAAGAACTCGTTAATCAAAAAAGAACCTAAAGAGCGCCAGCTAGGGGTCCATCTTCCCTATGTCCAGGGAACCACTGACAAGATTGCTCGGATTCTTAAGAATTCTTAAGAAGTATGATATTCCCTCAACCTTCAAGCCCCTCAACACTATTCACAAATCCCTTCGATCAGTGAAAGATCCCATTGATCCTAAAGATATGAAGGGTGTCTATTTGATCCCTTGTTCTTGTGGGACCCCCTGTATCGGGGAAACGGGGCGCTCCATCCATCAAAGGATTAGCGAACATGCAGCGGACCTAAGACATGGAAGAACCAAGTCTTCAGCATTAGCAGAGCATGCGGAAAAGACAAGCATCGATTGTGTATTGAGGAGGCCAAGGTTATTGCCAGGGTTGCTCAGTTCCATCACCATAAATTCAGGGAAGCTATTGAAATTGAAAGAAGGCCGAGCAATCTCAATAGAGATGATGGCTGGAAGATCAGTAGCTGCTAGATCTCGGCCCTTTCCTCCTAGTCTTGCCTTTTCTTGCTTTCATTGGTTCCCCCTTTGTTTCGCAGATTTTTTCCTTGGAGCTTTGTGTATTATATATATATATATTTTTATTAATTATTTAATTTTTATTTTATTATTGTTTATTTATATTATTATTATTATTTTTTGGGTCTTTATTTATTTATTTTAATAATTTTTTGGTCATTGGTTTTTAATCTATATTTATATTTTTAATATATATACTATATATATATATAATAAAATATATATTTCTATGTATTTTTAATTTATTCTCTCGTTCCATAGGTTTCTAACGTAATTTGTATATATTTCTATATTATATATATATATATATATATATAATTTATACTTTGAGTCCCATTTAAATAACAAATTATAATTTTTAATTATCAATCTATAACTTTGTAACTAACCTTCAACACTTTTTAAATTATTTTATATTCATATATTCACTTAATTTAACTAATTTCCATGAAATCTTGACTCTGGTCCTAAAAGTCAAAACTAGTCGTTAGTCAAGATAGTCGTTGGAGTCTCTGCTCAAACTATTTATCATGCTAAGCTGGATCTGTTTCTTCAACTTATCCTGACGATGAACCACACTTGTTGGTTCGAAACGCATCGACAAATGATTTATCTTGTGATTCACGCCGAAGAATTTCTCTTAAACTTGATATGGATCACAGAAGCCTCAATTCAACAATCAATGTTTAGCCTCAATTTCTGTGCTTAGAAATGCGGCCTACCCAAACAGAGATAGCCTTCAAAAAAACACAATCAAAGGAGGTCAACACATGCTGGTCAACGCTTGGTCAAACTATCCAAAAATTCAGTCTCCTGAAATTTCGGCCCCCTGAAATTTCACTTTCCTAAAATTTCGCTCTCCTGAAATGTCAACCTCCTAAAATTTCGCTCTTTTGAAATTTTAGCCTCCAGAAATGTTGAAAAGTGTGCAACAAGAAATGCTTGTTGAGAATGCAACAAGATGATGGAGCTTAGTGAAAAGAGTCGCCTTCACTAAGTGGGCCCGCAGGCTATTTTT
>APFE031651919.1:0-22187 GCA_000404065.3 Pinus taeda
TGATGCACCGAAATTCCTGTGCTCAATCCAGGTCGATTACAATCAGTAGCATAAAATAACACAAACAGAGAAGTCTTGTTCGCCCTTCAAAATACTGGAATGCTGAAATAAAAAAAAACGTGGTTCAAATTAAAATACAGAAAATGAATTCTTTTCTCTCTTCATACAGGGCGCAGCCCATCCGATTCCTTTATTAACGCATAATAGATACAACCACATTCTGTTTGAAAACCAACAAATCATTCATTTTGGTGCCTAACTGTATTGCAATCTGTTGCAATTAGCAAACATCGACCCTTATCAGATCGATCCAAATCTGATACAATATCTTCGCTGTTGGCCAACTACACGTTATCATTTATGTATATGGGTGGACCGATATATAATATATTACAACGAATCTGTTTTTACTATCGGCGGTCACGTTATAATTCAACATATAAACATATCGTTTTCTTCCCAGATTTCATGCAATTTGACCGGAATGGCTCACGAAAATCTGGCATTTATATCCTCCATCGTATTAACTGTCGGAGTACTTTAGTGCGCCGAACCTTTAATTACTACAACCGACCCTCCATATCAAGCTCAAATGCGTGATTTCAGGGATCCGTATTGCAAATTTCTGGTGTTCCGATCTGAAATTGGACTCAACGAGCCAACCACTGATTCACAGAAGTGAACCTTAACACTTGGTCCGATGCTTCAACAGTTTTAACTCGACTTTCTCTGTTTCAAATGGATTCCTGTATTGTATCTTCTAACTCATCAATTCCACAGCGCTGCAAATGAAATGAACATTGAATCGGGAATGGGAATTCGTAGTAATTATTTCATTTCTTCAGCGACCTCGATGACCCATATATAATTGATTCATTTCTCCGCAACATCAGCGACCTGCTACAAATACAATTGCATATAAAAAGACAGTGCAATCAAATACAATTGCTAGTCCATATAGAGCAGATAAATGAAATACGATGGATGAACCCAACATCTGTAAACTATTTTCCTCGATTATAATCTCCTCGTCGAAGTCACACTCAAACCACTCACACAACCAAACAGAATGCTACACACAAATCGACACAGATTCAAAACTAATATATATATGTATCACAGTCAGATAAAATCAACAAATAGAAATCGATTTCTTTGTCATAACAGGCCAGTGTTATGCACGAAAATCATTTCCTTTATTTATCTGAGCTCTCGCTCTGCAAACTTCACACAAAAAAACTCTCCCCTCACACCTTCAACCTTTCTCTAATTTATACAAATGAGAAACTATTCTTCTCAGAATAGATTTCTTCTAGAGTTTCTCAACAAACTAATACCCCCTATTATTTAGCATTTTCCCTATTTTGGTTCTATTCCACGCAGGGAAAGAAACCAACTCTATTATTATGCCGTATTTAATTAAACAACTACAATTCTCCTAAAATAAATAGCAAATTAAAAAAAATATATTATTTAAACTATTTAACTAGCCACAACATGTGACCAAGATGTCACATTGCTGGCTAAGTGCTTGATGCTCCTGCATCAACCTCTATTAGCACTGTTGTTTCTCTTGTATTAGTTATTGATTGGAAGATACTTCAGATGGATGCAAAGACCACGTTCCTCGATGGTGTGATTGGGGAGGAAGTGTACATAGAACAACCTTAGGGCTTCGAGATATATGGGAAGGAGTCTTATGTTTGTAGGTTGAAGAAGACTTTGTATTGACTCAATTACGTACCCGGGGCGTGGTATTCCAAGATTGATGGATACTTGATGAGGTTGGGCTTCGCCAAGAGTGATGCGTAACCTAACCTTTACTTCATGGTTGTTGTTGGCGATCCATTGATCTTGGTGTTATAGGACAGAGAAGCTCATTGTCGGGTGTAAGAGGGAGTTGGTCTTGGAGTTTGAGATGAAGGATCTTGGCTTGATGCATTATTTCTTGGGATTAGATGTGTGGCAAAGATTAAATGAGACTTTCCTCTGACAAGGAAGTACTTTGTTGAGATTTTGAGGAGATTCGACATGATGGACTGCAAGTCCATGGCTACACTTATGACGACAAATATGAAGTTGAATGATTTCACTTCAGATTCAGATTTGGTGGATAACATGATGTATAGGCAGTTAATTGGATCTTTAATGCACCTGGTTAACACCTGGCCTAGTATTAGCTTTATAGTGAACACCCTGAACCAGTATATGGTTGAGCTGAGGTAGGTGCATTTGGTTGTAGTGAAGCATGTGTTGAGGTATCTGCGTGGTATAGTTGGATTTTGTTTAAGATATTTCTTAGTTGGTGAAGTGCGGCCGCAAGGATATATTGATTCAGATTGGGTTGGAAGTGCAGATGACAGAAAGAGTGTACCTCAGGGTGCTGCTTTAGCTTGGGATCAACTATGATATCTTGGTTTAGTAGGAAGCATACTGTTGTCGCACTCAGTACAACATAGGTAGAGTATATCATAGCCAATGCCGCAAGTAAGGAAGTAGTCCTGCTTCAGAAGCTACTTGTAGGGTTATTTGATAGTGAGCTAGAAACAAGCTCGATATATTGTGATAATCAAAGTTGTGTCAAGCTTTCGGAGAATCTAGTTTTTCATGATAGGTCGAAGCATGTAGAGATAAAATATCACTTCATTTGAGACATGGTGCAGAAGGGAGCGGTGAAGCTCCAATGCATATACATAGACAATCAGATTGCAAACATTCTTACCAAGCCTCTGTCTAGAGCGAAGTTTGTATACTTCAGAGACAAGCTTGGTGTAATGCAAAATGTTTCCCTTGTTGAGAGGGAGTGTTGATGTTTTTGTAGCATCGGGAAGACATTCTCCCATGCGGTCATGCTGATTTGACTAGTGAGGGAATGATACATTCACCTATGGGGCCAAGCTGATTTGACTAGGGGTGAATGGCCCAGGGGGAGACTTTTTCTCATGGGGTCATGCTGATTTGACTAGTGGCTATTGATACTATTAATCATGGGGCCATGCTAATTTGGCTAGGGGTAAATGGCCCACAGTACTCACATTGCTAGCTCCAGGGTGGAGTGATCTATTTTATAGAGTGGGTTGAATTGTTTATTGATTGGGGGTTTTCACCCAACAGTAGGGTAAACAATTCTTGTCTAATGTTGGGTTGACAGGCTCCATTTGTGAAGGATCACCTTGTGATGGGGTGTTGCCTAATTGGGTGTACTCCACATTAGAGCTCTATATAAATAGATAGACTTGTGAGAGGCAAATCATTCAACATCAAGCTCATTGATCTTTTCTAGCGGAGGAGAAATTTAGCCAAGGAGAAATCCGTTGCAGACCACCTTTATCATTTTCTAATCCTCTCTTCTTGAGGCCGCATGTGTAAGAGAAGGACGAGTTGACGAGGCTGCATTGATTGAAGTTGATCAAGCTTTGACCAATGTTGACCAAAGCTGTTTGACTGCTATTTGACCAAGATTTGACCAGGGCCCAGAGTTGAACGCATGTCTGAATTGACTGCAGCTGCACATGCGGACTGTTGACCATAGATTGCAGGGTTGACCACAGCCACACGTGTGGACTGTTGACCGCAGACTGCAATTTTGACCGCAGGGCCGAGGGTTGCCCACAGAGTTGATTGTTTTATCAATGTTGACTTTTGAGTATTTTGGATGGTTTGATCGGCGTTGACTTGCTGATGGTTGACTATGGTTGATTAGTATTTGATTTGGATTATTGGCTCAGATTTCTATACAAATTTCTGATTTTTAAACCTTGCTGAAAGACATTTCTCCTTAAGAAAAAATTGCTGGGTTTTCTCCCAAGGTTGGGTTTCCCAGGGTAAAATTACTGTCTCTATTGTGCATGACTGTCTTTCTATGACCTTTACTGTTTCCGCCGCATTTACTTTTGAGATTTTCTGAGTGTAATTATTCAATGATAGCAGTGGCATAAATACTGTGTGAAAAATCATTAGGAAGTAATCATCTGGCAAAAAATTGGATTCTATTAAACATATAGAATTTCAACAAGTATGTCAGGTGATCCTGGTTTCAGAATACTTTTTGAAGATATTGGTGTCTACTCTTTTGTGATGATCAAAGTTGTTTTCAGCTTTGCTAAAATGTTGTGTTATCATGCTTGGACTAAGCATAAATAGGTCCAGCATCATTTTATTAGAAATAACTGTCAAAATGGATAAGTAGAAATGTATATTGTAATACCAATGATCAAGTAGTCTATATATATACAAGACTCCTTAAACGAAATAAAAGTGTGAAACGTTCAGAGATATGTTTGGAATTAAAGAGAACAAAATAGTCATAAAATAAGAGAGTTGTTATAATGTATGTTGTACTCATGTCATAGCTTCATGAGTGCTAATTAAAATTATAAATTCGTTAAATAGAGGAGGTTCTAATAATGCTGTTTCTAGAGGAGTTTAAGGAAGATTCTAGATTGCACTTCCATTTACATTGTACTTCTAGAAATAGACATGTGTGCTGTACCTAATGTGTGAGGGGTAATAGGTCTGCCCCTGGCCTCATTTCTTATGTTTTGTATCTGTCAGGAAATGATTTCTTTCACCTGTCATGTAATAAAATTTTGATTCTACAGAGTTTTCTTTTGCTCATGTTCATGTTCATGTATTTCTTTTCCTAGGGAAAAAGACCATTATATTTATTATTCGATGTTGAATATACATGTTACAAACCAAGTACAATCTGGGACTGCAGTCCCCAACAAAACCTGCTTTCCCTCTTCTTATATTGCCTTTTACCCACTTGTTCATGTTTGTGTTCGTGTTCGTGTTCATGTTCATGTTATTAACATGTACGACCTCCCTCTTCATGTTCTGCATTTACTTTCTAACAATTCTGTGTACTGCTATTATGTTGATGTTGATGTTATTGTGTAACATGTACAACTTCTTTCTTCATGTTTTGCATTACGGCATAACAATTTTGTTTACTGCTATTATAAATTACAAGAAAAGAGATCATAATTCCCCTCAATTTATTTGTTGTTTGGCATATCTCTGGTTTTCTTATTTTAACATTAAGACATATTCCTTTGTAATTTTGTTAATTTGGGGCTTATTGACATTTTTATAATTTAAATCATATCTTTCTGGATTCCACAGGATGGGCAACGCCTTAAAAAGTACAGAGGGATGGGTTCTCTTGAAGCCATGGCAAAAGGAAGTGATACAAGATATCTGGGTGATAAATCTAAGTTGAAAATTGCTCAAGGGGTTTCAGGGGCGGTGGCTGATAAAGGTTCTGTTTTGAGAATGATTCCTTATACGATGCATGCAGTCAAACAAGGCTTCCAAGATCTTGGAGTGTCATCTGTGCAGGCTGCTCACAACAATTGCAAATCGGGAGTTTTGAGATTAGAGGTATTTCTTTATTATTGTTACAGAACCAAAGAACCTGCAAAAAAAAAGATGATCACATGAAACATTCTAGCTTTGGCTTGGCTCTGATTTAGTTATTTTATATACATACATGCTCATTTTATTCCTTTCTAATACAATATTCATGTGATGACACTTGTGTTATCTGGATCCATGGTTGTGAAAAATTGGATCTGTTTCTGAACCACCTTAATTTCCAATCTGAATCCATCAAGTTCACAATGGAAGTTGAGGTGGATGGATGCCTTCCTTTCCTTGACATTCTCCTCTCTAGAATGGATGATGATTCCGTTTCTCACCAAGTTTTTCGCAAAAAAAACACACGGAACAATATCTTCATGCTAATTCTCATCATTTTCCTGCTCAGAAATTTGGTGTTCTTAGCACCCTTGCTACCCGTGCTTTGAGAATCTCGGATGAAAACCACCTAGAGGAGGAAAAATCTCATCTCTTTGAAGTTTTTAAAAATAATGGGTACAACAGAACTCAGGGCCTCAAGGCCTTTCAAAAAGCCTGTAAAGGATCTAGAGTTAAAACTGCGCGTGTTGATCCTATCTCCAAGGTTCATCTCTCGTTTATTCAAGGGACCACGGATAGGATTGCCCATATCCTTAGAAGGAATAATGTCTCCTCTTCGTTCAAACTTCTAAGGACCATTAGAAATTCTCTTGGTTCGGTTAAAGACCCTATCAACCCGAAGGACATGAAAGGGGTTTACCTGGTTCCATGCTCCTGTGGTATTCCATATATTGGAGAAACAGGTTGATCAATTAAGCACGCTGCAGACATAAGGCACAATCGTTCCCGCTCATCAGCTCTCGTTGAGCATGCAGAGAATTCCAAGCACCATGTCTGTATTGAGTATTCCAGAGTCCTTGCTAAAATTGATCATTTCCATCATAGGAAGCTTAGGGAGGCTATTGAGATTGAGAGGCATGCTAGAAATCTTAATAGGGATGATGGTTGGAAACTGAGTAAGAGTTGGATTCCGGCCCTCTCCTTATGATCCCCCTGTCCCCCACCCCCCTTTTTTATATTTTTTCCCTCCTTCCCTTTTCTTAATAGATTTATATCATATTATTTACTTGGCATAATTAAAGATAAAAATAATTTTTCAAGCTCCTTAGTACTTGATATTATGGCAAATATTCCCTCGCTTTTTCTTCTTTTTATTTATGACTTATATTATCCCTTCATATTTACTTTGATTCTTTTTCTTTGACCCTATTTTCTTAATAAATTAATGAACTCCTAATTGCTTCATTAATATATATACTCTTAACATCTCTTCACCCTATTCTTTATAATAATTTGGTATTTATCCTTATTAGTATGTAAATACAAATTATTTAAAACTTATTCTTAACCCCATTTTGTTTTTAAAGTATTCTTAACAATACATTCTCGTACCCCTATCTACTAGTCTATAACTTAATTTATAATATTAGATAATTCCCTGTCCATTTTTATCCTTCTTTTAACTTCTCTTAACCTTATATGTTATAATATGTTTAATATTAGCAACTATATTTTTATTAATATTTACCACCCCCTTATAGCTTTTTTATTATTTAATTTATATATAATATCCTAACAACTATTTTTTTTTAACACTTTTAACTTTTTATTAACATCCTAACAACTAATTTATAAATAAATTCAAAATATTAAAATAATTTATAACTAATTTTAGAATATTAAACCAACATTTAGAATATTAAATAATTCTTATCTACTTTTTTAAGATTTTTTTTTTTAAAGAATTTAACTAATCTCCAACGGCTAATCTTGGGCAATGATGCATCCATGCTATTTATTCATGAAGATTGTATGATTTCTTCCCACCTTGTTTTGAGGATGAACGCATTAGTTGGTTCGAAACATCGACCAAATCTTAATAATGTGATTAATCCGAAAGACATTTATGTAGAATATTCTTGTGTTGGTACTTGTGCATAGCATATGATGTTTGCAAATAACATGTATAGTTCCGTTTTCTTGCTAGTATTGTTGCACCTGCAGTATATTATCTCTGACAACATTTTTGTGATGTTGACGTCAGTCTGTTAAATATTAAATAATAAAAGTTTTAGAATCTACTGTGAACTTTAGGGTATTTTTGGTTCTGGTGTCATTATAACTTTGTAGTTTTCTAGGATTCCTGGGGTTAAGTGACTATTTTATAGACGCTCTTCTTATCAATTCAGTTGTGCGTAGGCCAATGTTTTAAAACCGGAACCAGTGATTGGACTGGTCCACCTAATGAACTAGGTTTCGAACCGGAACCGGTCGAACCGGGACTAGTTAGGCCTAAACGAACCGGTCGAACAGGGACTAGTCAGGTCTAAATGAACCGGTTTAAAAAAATACATTAAATATTTATTTTTTAATGAAAAAAACTATTTTTAAGATTTAAAACCATGATTCCAAGCCAATAGAAACAAAATATGCAAGATTTTCTCATCTATATACCATGTAAAGGTGAAAATATCAAAATGGCATCGAGTGCAATACATATCCGCAACAAAATACATAATCAATGAGGCTCTAAATGGCCTCTAGAGTCCGAAAACAATGCTCTAAGCTATGGGGTCATTGGACTACTACAAGTCTACATATCAGTGATCAACAACATGATCACTCCTCATCATGATCAAACTCATCACCACTACTAGACAAGAGATCATCAACATGAGCTACATAAATAATATGCCTCCGAGTTTGACGACTGCTAAAACGCCTCTATAACTTTAGTAGTAGTAGCAAAAATAGACATCAAAACTACAAATCATTGATCAACATGCTCACTCATGAAACTCATCATTGATTCAATGCTACTAGAAATGCATAAACATCATCAACAAGAGATACATGAACACCATCTAGCTCAAAGTCTCTAGACTTGGATTGCTCAACCTTATAACATGATAGATATTGAAAAGGTTTAACATGCCTAACCAATGATTTTTGGTTTGAGTGAAGGGTTCATCTCCTCAACCTTATAATGTGGTAGAAAAGGATTAGCATGCCTAACCAGTTGTTTTCCTTTGAGTGAAGGGTGCATTCTTGTTCAGGCCATGGTAGAGGAGTTCAACAATCAGTACCACCATCATCAACAAAGTTCAACAATCAATGCCACCACAATCAAGGTTCTTAAAGGGCTTCATGCTCTTGATCAAATGCCAATCTCATACCCTCACGCATGATAGCATCAAATGGAAACATTGCAAACCCCCAAACCATGAAATCCTGAAAACCATTAAGTCTGCTGAATTTTGAGCGAAATCTAAAATTCTGGTTTCTCCATATGAAATCCAATGAGGTCGAAACCACTCTCAAACATCCTGAGTCATTTCATGGTAATGTTAAAAATTTAAGTAAAAGGATGAAAATGAAAATTAAAGGAAATGTCACTTTTACTTTAAGAATTGAACATTATCATTAATTGCCAACATTGTTAGGGTTGATATGTGTTAGGAAAATGAGAGGGTAGGCATGTTTTTCTTGGAGGGACTATTTTTGGAGGAAAACAACCTCAAATTTCCCTTAAAACAGCTTCAAAACTCACAAAAATGCATTTTGTGGGGGTTATAGTTGCCTTGGAAATAAAACGGGCGGTTTAGGACAAACCCGGTTGGTTTGACCACAACTCGGTCGGTTCCATCCTATATCGGCCGGTTAGGGCAAAAAAAGGCGAAATGAGGAGGTAAATCGGGTTTTTAAGCCGGTTTGACCCGGTGGGTTTGCTAACTGGCCAGTTTGACCGGTTACTGGTTCAGACTGGCCAGTTTTTAAAACATTGGCGTAGGCACAAGACAATTTTGGTTTATACAATATGCTATCAAGTTTTTCTGAATGTTGCTTGTAAAATAATTTGTTTCTGAAAACTTTTGAATGATGTAAGGTAATTATGATTAGTTTAGTATAAATACACATGTTTGAATCATCTCATCAGTGATGTGTGAAGAGACATAAGGTCAAATTTTTTCACTTTGAAAACACCATTCTAAGTCCAAAGGATGCAAGTTAAAGTCTTATAGATGATGCGAGGCTATGTATTATGGTATCCTAGGCCTATTATGGTCGGTCTCTTTGGTCCCTACTCTTAGATGATGCAAGGCTATGTATTATGGTATCCTAGGCCTATTATGGTCAGTCTCTTTGGTCCCTTCTCTTAACTTCTTTTGTCTTGTATAGGATTGGAGGACTTGGAGTGGATCTCATTGGTACTCATGGTTTAAAGGAGCCTTTGGTTATGAAGGGGTGATTGTAGGGCTAGTCTAGTCCATGTCATGCACACTTATGTCTTTCCACATGGTCATGTGTCATAGAATTTGTATGCATCCTTTGCTTTGGTGCAATGTTCATCATACAGTTCTTAACATGGCAGTCTCACACTTAGCATTTCATCTTTCCCAAAATGCATAGGATACTAGGGTCAAAAAGTCAATATGTTTTCAAATTGCTCAGAATGATGTATAGATGACATGCCATGTTATTTTTTTTGCAAAATGTGAAGGTATCATTCAAATATTGCAATGAAAGTTGGTTGTAATACGTACCCTGTCTAAGTGACAAGTGGGATGGTGGCAAAGTGGAGTGAAGACTTGGCATGAATGGGCAAACTTTACATCAAAAGTCATGTGAAAAATCTGCTTGACAAAACCCATGTGGCAGATTCCTCAAATTCTCAATGGCATTGTGAATCTAGTTAGTGGGTCATCCATGCATGGTGGACGTCCTACCTTAGTGCCATGTGGAGGTCAAGATAGCTGTTGGAGGAGTCAAAACTAGCTGTTGGGGGTCAAGTGATTGTTGAAGATGGTTAAGAACTCAAGGGTATACAAGTAATCAAGTCAAAAAGATTAAGGGAATTGAAGATCAAGCATCATGTAGCTATTCGACCCCCCTCTACAAGACGTTTGGTCTCCGAAATGGAACATTGAGGTGGTTGAGGTCAACTAAGAGAACATTGGACCATTTGTGGCCAATAAACTAGCCATTGCAAGTGGATTAACTGTCTCTCCCCCACCAAATCAAGTCCCTCTTGGACCAAGTCAAGCTTCTTCCCAACGAAATTGAGCCAAGTCAAGTAATACGACCATCATCAAACTAGCTATTGGGTCAGGTAAAGCAAGTCGTTGAGCCTCCTATGGTTACAATCATCATCTTATGCTTCTCCAAGGTCAAAGCAAGGGAAATGTTGCCTCCTCAAGTGGATTCCATGGTCAAATCAAGCAAATTGAACCCCCTCATGTGGGCAATTATGTAATAAAAAATACTTTCTCGTAAATAGCTTAGTCTCTAGGTTGTGGATGACAAATTACAAAATTATTTTCTTGATAGAGAGAGGTCCAATTAGCTATTACTAACGAAATCATATAAGGCTAGCCCCTCCTCTCCTTTTGGCTGTTGTTGAAACTGTGAGACTGAGACATAATGCCATAATAGAACTTTTTCATTTGCAAACATTGGGTACATTATGGGTTGATTTTTTCTATTCTTTGTCTTCTTAGCACCTGTGGTAATTGCACTTCATAAGATAGACATAGGTAGATCTGGGTTACACAGATGTTTGTGGGTTGATCCATTGAGGGGCTACATAGTCACGAGGAAGGGATAATGGGGGCGCTACTCCTCGTTATATCCTTTGTTAGCGGTTGGTGTTACTGGATCCAAGCGGTTAGACAAATCCTTATTGTGGATATTTTCAACTAGGTGAAGATCTCAACCAACCCCATAGTTGACCCAAGATCGGAGACATTTTGCAAGGAATCGCTACTAGTTGGTCTTCAGAAATCTGTGGAGCTGTCTTATACAAGAGTGGGGGCGATTAGTCTTTTCAACTCCAAGCCTGTTTCTTGTCCAAATTGCAAGGCTAACTTAGAGGGGGCTTTGATTCGTGATGTGGCAAGTGATAAGGTGATATTGGGCCACGATAAGTCTCGTGTACAACAACCATTCATTTTAAAATCTCAAAATTTTTATTTTCCTATCTTATACAAATGAAAAACAACAATTTATATAACTAGATTGTACTTCAAACTTCTATCTTGAATTAGTCAGTCACTCCTTGGGGTTTTGAGCAGAAATTCTTTATTTTATCTAAGGAATATCTACCTTCTGTTTTCTCACTTAATAAACATATTTCACGAAGGTATTCTAAGCAGTTTTTGTAGATCTGCAATAATTTACAACAGATTACAAGTTGGATTTTGGGAATTCACATCCAAGTAAGTTTTATTCACATAATCCCTTTTTCAGATTCCATAATTGTTTTACAAGTATTATTTTCATTATTCTGTGGTTATTTAGACACATTCCAGCCATTAGGAATGCATGCATATCTATTGGAATTAATTTATGGGTTTTAACCCAATGGGGATTTGACCCCAAATCTTTGCAACAAGTTTCCACCTTTCTGGAAATGCAGGTTTTGTTGTAGATCTGAAGTTTAAGAGGTTATGATCTGGTATATCCTTGCTGTCCTAAGTCCCCCACCCCTAGATTCTCAATATAGTGTATATACACTTTTGGGTGGCCTCGAAAGTGGTTTTGTCTTGTTGTCCTTGCATTTTTTTCTGCGTTTTTCCAGTTCTGAAGCTACAGGACAACAAGCAGATTTACACAGCACAACCTCTTATCCAATTTACAACTCAAGAATACCTTCCATACTTGGTAGCAATATTCTTTATTCACTCATTTGAGTTCATAATAGTATCCTATGTGTGCCATCTTAGAGTCTTGTAAGGACCTTGACAAGAGCACTAGTTTGGGTGGTAACAAGATCCTCATAGTGGCCAGTTCTTTTTCAGCATATTGATAACATAAAAAGGTTTTTTTTTTTTTTTTTTAATTAATACATATACTTTTTATATTTTCAATTTCCTTTCTTTACCACATAATGCATTTTTTGGGGAAATCCACTAGGCACTTACCCTCATTTTGAAGATGCTGCCTCTAGGGTAAACCAGATTCGGTATAAGCTCTAAGCTTTTCATGTTACTTACATGATAGAACCTGGGTATGGAGGATAACATACAACCACTTTGGCCAGAACCAATTGACAACATAAAAAGATTTTACTTGTTGCTACAATATATAATCTCTTGTTTTAAATTGAATATTCTAGTTGGCGTAAAACATAAATCTATATAAAAAACAAATGATGATTTATAACGAGGTTTAACTTTGGTTATAAATATTAGTCCAGTGGCGCCTTTATGGATAGTTATGTATTTCATGTTTTTTATTTGTACTTTATTACTATTCATTATTTTTATTCTTATGTGTGTTATTTATTATGTTTTACTGTTTCTATCTTGATTATTTTATGTATATAATGTGGCCTTCCCCTTCATAAATGCTTTTTCCTTAGATCATGGGTAGAGAAGTGTATTGCTAGTGGAAATTTTCTGTATCCCATAATCAATCCTCCTTTGGAAGGTTCTATTTAATGAGATATTTCGCTATTGTTTTGGAACAAAATTTTCTCTCTGGTGGAGAGGATCCTTTTTGGCGCTAAAATGATTCTTCTTTTATCATCCAATATATATAGTTCCATTTGTAATAATTGATGTTGTCCCTGTTACTATTCAATTTAGCAGGGGTCCTAGGAGGAGTTCTCGAGGGACTACTACTAGATCATGTGGCAACAATGGGACAAGGATCCACTGTCACCTTAGTCAATGCCCCCTGCTCTTTACAGACTTTCACCGATAGGAGGAGTCCTGGTATGAGGGAAATCACTATGAATGGTACGTCAATGATAGGATGGATAGTGATTTCAAGAGTCCATTCACACGAGAGACTCAAATTATGGGGCTTGCTTGCTTTAAAAGCAAGGTGTGGGGCTCTCCAAGAAAGGTTCAAAGGAGGCCTAGACCTAGGGATTAGAGATATTCTTCTTGAATAAGGGATGTCCTAGACCCAAGATTCCTAAGGGAAGGTTTCTAGGTGGCCTAGTGGGATAAGGAATGATGAAGGTACGGGAACCACGAAGAAGCCCAAGAAGACCCAAGCAAAGTCTAGGTTTTAGGGTAAAACTTCAAACAAAATATCTATACCAAGTAAGGGAGGAGGAGGGATAAAAAATAAGTGAACTTCCTTTGAGTTTTCTAGCGAAATAGATCCCTTTGAACGCTGCTAACCTAGAAGGATCAAGGGCTAAAAGATTTGGGAACTAGGGCTTTGTGTATCTCACAAATCGACTGTGGGATTGACTTCAAAATTGGAGGGCATGTGGAGGACACCCCAATGCAACTCCTCACCAACTCATTGAACAAACCAATGGCTAGATTGGAAATCATTGGTTGCCCTAGGAAAGCAGTCTAGGGGGCAGAAAAATTAAAGAAAAGAGGTGAAATTATGGTGATCACCAAGGACTTGTAGACTAATGCCTAGCCTATTGGGAGAATGGAGTCAAGAACAAAATTTGATTTAGGATTACTGCACTTTCAAGGAGCCTAATTGCAGCTTCACATGCCTTAGAGAAGCAATTACATAGCTACAAGAAGGATCTATACTTCGACTTGTCAATTAATGGAGTTTCAAGGTGTAAAGAGTTAATTGACCCCTAGGAGTGTTTTGATCTTCTTGCCTAGATGATTAACATATGCAACGAGCCAAAATTACCAAGTGTTTTAAGAATTTCACATCACAATTAGGGCACAAAAATTACCATAGCAATAGAGTTCCGTACATTAGACAATAAGCATGTAAAATTTCGCATAAAAGAGTACTTACAAGACAAGAAGATTATATCCATCCATTAGAATTGCAAGAATGAAGCTCCAAGATAAGAAAGCATGTATCCAAACATCAAAATGCGTTAACGATCCTCCAATTCGTCCATCAATAGGTAGTGCGAAGTTCTCAAGAAGAGAAATATACAAATCCAAGTGATGATGAGGAGTGAATTAATCCTCTCATCAATATATATGATCCTCTAAGGGTTCGATTGGCCTAATTAGGGCTAGTGATGCCCTTAATAATAAAATAATGCACAAAATGACATCCCTTGGGGACAAGCCCACCAAGATAGCACCATAATATGAAAAATAAACCTCTCAAGAGGGTTGAAATGATATACAAGTAGCTAGGAGGGTTGTTGGGAGGCCAAATGGAGTCCAACATGTGCCAAGATGAGTAAAAGGGCTCCAAAAATAGTGATGAAGGGGTTGGCCCTTTGATCTCCAAGCAAATGACTTGTGGTGCCCTAAGGTGGTTGTGGGTGCACAAAATCATCCTCATGGGTCTCCAAGTGAATCGAACAAACCTATATCCCATTTGCAAGCGTTGGAACAATGATGCAAGCCCTCCCTTTGTCTCCCATGGTGAGACACAACTCCATTTGGGCTCTGGATAAATTGCAAAGTGTGTGGTGCAAGTGTGTAGCCGGTTGGGCGAGGTGGTCCGGGTGTATCATCATCATCGATTAAGTGGAACACAAGCGAGCAATGAGTGGAGCCGCAGGATCCCATGGCATGGCTATCTGCTCTTTGCTATAGTGGAGTCCCATGGTTCTCAACGCACACCCTATAAATGCCAATATGACTCTTTGGAGGGCTTGGACCCTGTATTGGAGACCAGAACCCAAGATGAAGACTCACTTGCAATCCTGCATAAGATCTGATGCGACTCCTCACCTTCCAGTTGAACAAATCATTAGTTTAATTGAGCAAATGAGCTTACAAATCATGGAACCAAGTGGGCACTTCATGGTGGCATGCCCTTCCACAATGGGCTTTAGAGTGTACAAGTGTCTCCAAGTTCAAGAGGGAAGTTAATCAAGGACCCTATTTGGTGGTTTCAACCTCTAACAGAGTGATAGGTCCATGGTACATCTTTCCTATGGCCAGTGACATGTGATATGATGATGGAACAAAGTGGGGCATTAGGGGAAAGGTCCAAGCCACACACCATGGTACAAGGGTAGCTATGATGAGGAGAGCCCACATTGGGGTGTATAGGTGTAGGATGGAGCAATCGTGGTACATGAGTAAACCTGACCTTTGTTTTTCCACCCATTTCATATACTTTTTGCCTTTTATTGTTTTTTCTTTTATAACTGCTCGAGGCTCCAGGGAATGAGAGCTTGATGTGTAAGATATAACACTGATTACCCCCTTAAGTTTGGGTAGTTCATCGCCCACTAGGGGTTGGGACAATCATGGGTTCCTCAATGATGCAGGGGGTCAATATAGTGGCCCTAGGAACTAGGGTGATGGCCATAATGATTGGGGGTAGAGCTCATGTTGGCTTTTGCCCATGTGCTAAATTTATACGTTCTGGCCATCTTTTGCATTTTTATGGTACATTTCCTGTTGAGACTGGCCAAATTATGCTTTTTACTTTCTTTTTAGCTGCTTCAACCTCCGGGGCATCGTTCCAAGCGCGACCCAAAGTGTGGACAAGTGGAGGGGGAGGCTAACTCCCTGTGGACCCAATGGACAAATGTGAACTTAGATGGGAAATATGTGAAAAGGGGTTGTAATGAGCATAGGGGAGTGATGTATGTGGTGTTGGGAAGGGGGACCATGCAACCAAAATAGTGATTTCCCATGTAGTGGTACTCCTAAAGCTAGTAGCCAATAAAGGAGATCTCATGGGACTAGGATACAGGGTTAACCACCAAATTGGACAAGGGGACAAGAGTACAAACCAAGCCCATTCTTTCTGCCAAATCCCCTTACTAATACATGCTCAAAGCCTCCGTGATAAGTAAGCCAAAATACCCAACTACATAATGAAAGACATACCTTCGTGTTTGGAAGGCCCATCCTCAAACATACGATCGTAACAAATGGGCGAGGAAGCATAATTGCTTGCTCAGGTGGCGAGGTGGTGGGACATCAAGCTATTTGGTGGCTGCAAGGGGTTGCTAGCTGTCGACTAAGGACCATCTAGGAGAAAAATTTCTTCTATGGGTGGATCACCCACAAGTGGTGAGTAACATCTCGCTCCAACTGCGACATGATCTCTTAGTAGAGTGCATAGACGTACTCGAACGGGGAGGTCATTAGAACACCAACAATCTCTTCAGACTGCAAACTTGGTACCTGTACATCAAATACTAAGCACATGTGGCAACATGTTAGGCCATAATAATCAACAAAAAGTAAAATTTATTCTAGATGCAATTCTAATCTAAATGCACTTAATCTATCATGACAAAGGAATATGATGTTAGTTCTAATTCGAAAATCGATATGTAATGCATCCTACCCTAACATGCATATTATCTCAGACAAAGACTAGGTGTGATCATACAACCAATGCAACCAACACATCATTAGATCAATATAAGAATTTCCCATATGATTACTTACGCAACAAACCCCAAAGTCAACATAGAAACAAACACATGGAAGATGATGTGGTTGGGGGGCGGGAAAATATGATATCCATATGATGCAGAAAGGAATCCTGGATGAGGGGAAGGATAGCAATTTAGAGGTTTAGAGCCTTTCTTGTAAGCATAAAATGGAGGAATGAATGACCAAGCTCAAGAATTCCCTATCATGATCATTGTTCATAACTTCATGGTTTGTGGTCGCCTCAAGGTCATGATGGGAAGAAAGAGGGGACCCGGGACAAGGAGAGACACAACAAACAGATTGCTCAATATGATGGTCACATTGAAAAGGGGTATCATTTGTGTGCTCGCAATTCTAAGGGTATGATTGGGGAGAAGGGATACATCTAATGAGTGACTCCTTCTCAACATCATACTTCGGAGGGGGAAATCATTCATCAACATTAGTGATGGTATGAGAAAGGGCGAGGTAAGGGCTAATGGATAATGTAGCTATGTCATTGGGATCTTGGAGAGGGCCATAGAAAGTAAGGCTCTTGTCAATGTCATCTTCAGTGTAATAAATGGGGCCAACTACCTCCAATAGACCTTCTTCATGTATGGGAAAACAATGATCCTCCTTCTCATGGGTGTGAATAAGTATATCTTTGTGAGTAGCAACCTAAAGAATGGGAGAATCAATTTCAATTTTGTTGTTAGTATCATAAATAGGTTCATTGTCAAAATGATAGTTGCCCACATCCCATTTTCCCTCATGAATACATAAGAAATCAGAAATGTCACCTTTACAAGGAGCTATGATATCCATATCCTCTAACACCCTTTCTTGAATGAGAAACCCTCTTTCATGATGTTCATCCTTATAGGCTTGAATAGGGTTTTATTCATACCATGCTCATTTGATGCCCTAAGATCCTCCAAGGGATCATGGTCACCATGATCTCTCCTAGAATCATTCCCTCCTTCCCAGTATCCCTCATTGTCATGATGGTCCCCCATATTTGAATTTTCTTCAAGGCTACCTTGATCATCCAATTGATCACATTCTATGGGGCTTTGTTGTTGATTATAATATTTTTCATTGACCATGTCAATCAGGATATTGAACTTACAAGTATGGTGAGCAAGCTCAATGAGACGGTCAAGACCCCATTTATAGGCACACTATACATGGTAGAGTTCATTGCTCTTCCATCTACAATATTCAAATATGAAATCCCTATCCTTGTACTTTATCAAATACTCATAATACTTAGCACATTGATCCACACTTTCTTGCAATTTTTGAAGGTCTTCATGATCAAGTTTATTGAAAGGAAAGCGAAGAGCGACTTCTCTTTCCTAAGAAGCCATTGGGGAGAAGGGATACATCTAATGAGTGACTCCTTCTCAACATCATACTCCGGAGGGGGAAATGATTCATCAACATTAGTGATGGTATGAGAAAGGGCGAGGTAAGGGCTAATGGATAATGTAGCTATGTCATTGGGATCTTGGAGAGGGCCATGGAAAGTAAGGCTCTTGTCAATGTCATCTTCAGTATAATAAATGGGGCCAACTACCTCCAATAGACTTTCTTCATGTATGGGAAAACAATGATCCTCCTTCTTAGGGGTGTGAATAAGTATATCTTTGTGAGTAGCAACCTAAAGAATGGGAGAATCAATTTCAATTTTGTTGTTAGTATCATAAATAGGTATCATTGTCAAAATGATAGTTGCCCACATCCCATTTTCCCTCATGAATACATAAGAAATCAGAAATGTCACCTTTATAAGGAGCTATAATATCCATATCCTCTAACACCCTTTCTTGAATGAGAAACCCTCTTTCATGATGTTCATCCTTATAGGCTTGAATAGGGTTTTATTCATGCTCATTTGCTGCCCTAAGATCCTCCAAGGGATCATGGTCACCATGATCTCTCCTAGAATCATTCCCTCCTTCCCAGTATCCCTCATTGTCATGATGGTGCCCCATATTTGAATTTTCTTGAAGGCTACCTTGATCATCCAATTGATCACATTCTATGGGGCTTTGTTGTTGATTATAATATTTTTCATTGACCATGTCAATCAGGATATTGAACGTACAAGTATGGTGAGCAAGCTCAATGAGACGGTCAAGACCCCATTTATAGGCACACTATACATGGTAGAGTTCATTGCTCTTCCATCTACAATATTCAAATATGAAATCCCTATCCTTGTACTTTATCAAATACTCATAATACTTAGCACATTGATCCACACTTTCTTGCAATTTTTGAAGGTCTTCATGATCAAGTTTATTGAAAGAAAAGGGAAGAGCGACTTCTCTTTCATAAGAAGCCATCTTTCATGATTTTGCATATAATACCCAAATGATGTCGCCAGAGTGAATCTAAATGCCTCTATAGATGCTTGCTTCACCTTACAAGCATTAAATTTGGAATTTAGTGAAGAACTAGGGCTTCGTTCTTCTAATGGAGTCACCGAGAATGATATGTCAATATTGTTGTATGGGGAAAATGACACATGTCTTGTCTCCCTGACAACGACTCCAAAAAATGTTACTGCTCAATTTAGTAGGGGTCTAAGGAGCAGTTCCTGAGGGACTACTACTAGATCAAGTAGCAACAATGGGATAAGGACCCATTGTCACCTCAGTCGATGTCCCTTGCTCTTTACGGACTTTCACTGATGGGAGGAGTCCCAATATGAGGGAAATCACTATGAATGGTAAGTCAATGATGTGATGGATAGTGATTTCAAGAGTCCATTCACATGAGAGACTCAAATTATGGGGCTTGCTTGCTTTAGAAGCAAGGTGTGGGGCTCTCCAAGAAAGGCTCAAAGGAGGTCTAGACTTAGGGATTAGAGATATTCTTCTTGAATAAGGGATGTCCTAGACCCAAAATTCCTAGGGGAAGAGGGTTTCTAGGTGGTCTTGTGGGATAAGGAATGATGAAGGTATGGGACCACAAAGAAGCCCAAGAGGACCCAAGCAAAGTCTAGGTTTTAGGGTGAAACTTCAAACAAAAGATCTAGACCAAGCAAGGGAGGAGGGATAAAAAATAGATCCCTTTGAAGGCTGCTAACCTAGAAGGATTAAGAGCTAAGTGATTTGGGAAATAGGGCTTTGTGTATCTCACAAACCGACCGTGGGATTGACTTTAAAATTAGAGGGCATGTAGAGGACAACCCAACGCAACTTCTCGCCAACTCGCTAAGAAAATCAATGGCTAGATTGTAAATTGTTGGATTCCCTAGGAAAGACGTCTAGGGTTAGGGCAAAAAAATTAGAGAAAAGAGGTGAAATTATGGTGATCACCGAGCACATGTAGACTAGTGCCTAGCTTAATTGGGAGAATGGGGTCAAGGACAAAATTTGATTTAGGATTTCTACACTTTCAAGGAGCCTAATTGCAGCTTCGCATGCCCTAGAGAAGCAACTACATAGCTACACTAAGGATTTATACTTCGACTTGTCAATTAATGGAATTTGAAGGTGTAAAGAGTTAACCCACCCCTAAGAGTGTTTTGATCTTCTTGTCTAGATGAGTAACATATGTAATGAGCCAAGATTACCAAGTGTTTTAAGAATTCCACATCACAATTAGGGCACACAAATAACCATAGCAATAATGTTCCATACATTAGACAATAAGCACGTAAAATTTCACATAAAAGAGTACTTACATGACAAGAAGATTATATCCATCCATTAAAATTGCAAGAATGAAGCTCCAAGATAAGAAAGCATGTATCCAAACATCAAAATGCATTAAAGATCCTCCAATTCGTCCATCAATAGGTAGTGCGAAGTTCTCAAGAAGAGAAAGATACAAATCCAAGTGATGATGAGGAATAAAATGATTGTCTCATCAATATATATGATCCTCTAAGGGTTCGATTTGCCTAATTAGGCCTAATGATGCCCTTAATAATAAAATAATGTACAAAATATCATCTTTTGGTGACAAGCCACCAAGATAGCTCCATAAAATGAAAAATAAGCTTCTCAAGAGGGCCGAAATTATAGACAAGTAGCTAGGAGGGTTGTTGGGAGGCCAAATGGAGTCCCACATGTGCTAAGATGAGTGGAAGGGCTCCAAAAATAGTGATGAAGGGAGTGGCCCCTTGATCTCCAAGTAAATGACATGTGGTGCCCCAAGATGGCTGTGGGGGCTCCAAGTCATCCTCATGGGTCTCCAGGTGGATCGAACAAGCCTGTATCCTATTTGCAAGGTCTGGAACAATGATGCAAGCCCTCCCTTTGTCTCCCATGGTGAGACAAAACCCCATCTGGGCTCTGGATCAACTGCCAAGTGTGTGGTGCAAGTGTGTAGCCCGCTTGGCGAGGTGGTCTAGGTGCATCATCATCATCAAATAAGTGGAACACAAGTGAGCAGTGAGTGGAGCTGAAGGATCCCATGGCATGGTTGTATGCTCTTTGCTATAGTGGAGGCCCATGGCTCTCAACACACACCCTATAAATGCCAATATGACCCTTTGGAGGGCTTGGACCCCGTATAGGGAGACCGAACCCCAAGATGAAGACCCACCGGTAATCTTGCATAAGATCTAATGCGTCTCTTTGTGAAAATTTCAAGTCTGAAATTTTATTGTAGTAACTGGAAATTACTCTAGTTAATTAATTTAACAATTTATTTGCTACATCAAATATCAAATAACTCACATTGCAATCTTCACAAATAAAATTGCGGAAAATAAAACACTGGAAATTGAGAAATTCTAGCACACATAAAAATTTGGACATTGTTATTTTTGGACAATTGTCCCAGGGAAAACCCAATTATGGAAAACTCGTGCAACAGTAAGGGTTTTTATTATTTTGTAGTAACAAAATTTTTGAATAGAATAAAATGTTGCCAAATTGGCGATTCTACCCAAGAGAAATACTGGTAAAAATATACTGTGGAAATTTTCCCTCTCTCTGAGCAATTTTGGCAACTGACTCCCTCTGAAAGGCTGGCCGTCCAACTTCAGCGTAGACCCTTATGTGTTGCCTCTGTGCGGGTCCCACGTGTGGTTGACAAACCCTCTCACAACAAGCCGTCCTGCCTTCCTCTACTAGTGAAAGTGACTCTCCGACACTTTGGAAACTTTTGGAAATTGGATCGAGCTTTCTCTCAGCGAAATCAAACTGCTCAAACTAAGGCTTTGCGCAGTCCTTGCACAACTTCCTGGAGAATAATTTCGATCTTCTCTTCTGATTCCTTTGAAATTGGAAACTCCTTCGGATATCTACTGTGTTGCCCCTTTGCCACCTGTTACTCGATCACTGGCTTGATCTCACTAGGAAATGAAACTGCCTTGGTCACTGAGTATCTGCACTGGTGTATCTTCTGCAAGTGCTCTTCAACTTCTTATAATCCTCTGTTGGGACTCAAACGACCAAGATTAAATCTTAATCAAGGGATAGGATCATCTTGAAGTCGATCCATGTGGGTTTCTAGACTATT
>APFE031651919.1:22397-45627 GCA_000404065.3 Pinus taeda
GTAATTGAGCAAATGAGCTTACAAATCATGGAACCAAGTGGGCACTTCATGGTGGCATGCCCTTTCATAATGGGCTTTAGAGTGTACAGGTGTCTCCAAGTTCAAGAGGTAGGTTAATCAAGGATCCTATTTGGTGGTTTCAACGTCTAAGGGAGTGACAGGTCCATGGTACATCCGTCCTATGGCCGATGGCACGTGATATGATGATGGAACAAAGTGGGGCATCAGGGGAAAGGTCCAAGCCACATGTCATGGTACAAGGGTAACTATGATGAGGAAAGCCCACATTGGGGTGTATAGGTGTAGGATGGAGCAATCGCGGTACTTGAGTTACCCTAACCTTTGTTTTTCCACCCTTCTTCATATGCCTTTTATTGATTTTTCTTTTATAATTGCTCGAGGCTCTAGGGAATGAAAGCATGATGTGTAAGATATAGCAGTGATTACCCCCTTAAGATTGGGTAGTTCATCGCCCACCAGGGGTTGGGACAATCGTGGGTTCCTCAATGATGCAGGGGGCCACTATAGGGGCCCTAGGAACTAGTTTGACGACCATGATGGTAGGGGTAGAGCTCATGTTGGCTTTTGCCCATATGCTAAATTTGTATGTCATGGCCATCTTTTGTATTTTATGGTACGTTTCCTGTTGAGAGTGGCCAAATTATGCTTTTTACTTTCTCTTTAGCTGCTTCAACCTTCGGGGCATCATTCAAAGCTCGACCCAAAGTGTGGACAAGGTTAGGGGGAGGCTAACTCCTTGTGGACCCAATGGACAAATGTGGACCAAAATGGGAAATTTGTGAAAAGGGGTCACAATGCGCTGAGCGGAGTGATGTATGTGGTATTGGGAAGCAGGACCATGCAACCAAAATCAAGATTTCCCATGTAGCGGCACTCCTAAATCTAGTAGCTAATAAAAGAGATCCCACGAGACAAGGATACAAGGTCAACCTCCAAATTGGACAAGGGGACAAGAGTACAAACCAAGGCCATTCTTTTTGCCAAATCCCCCCACTAATCCATGCCCAAAGTGTCCATGATAAGTAAGCAAAAATACCCAACTACATAATGAAAGCCATACCTTTGGGTTTGGAAGGCCCACCCTCAAACATACTATCATAACAAATGGGCGAGGAAGCATAATTACTGGCTCAAGTGGTAGAGATGGTGGCACATCAAGCTATCTGGTGGCTACAAGGGGCTGCCGGCTGAGGACCATCTAGGAGAAAAATTTCTCCTATGGTTGTCACCCATAGGCGGTGGGTAACAGTGCCAACACTTTTTTGAGACATGAAACGTGAGAAACATTATGGATGTGGCTTTTTTTAGGTAATTCCAAGCTATATGCTACTTGACTTTTTTGTTGTTGTTAATTTCATATGGGCCATAGTACTTGGAAGCCAATTTGTTCTTTCCTTGTTTGTTGACAAAATACTTGTTTTTATGGCATAAATCTTATGAACACCCATTCTCTCTTTGCAAACTATTGATGAATGGTGGCTAATCTTCACTTGCGGCCATATACCAACCTACTTTGCAGGTAGGTGAGGTTCTTAATGAGCTTACCTATGGTAGTAATGGGTAGTTTCACTATTATTACACGTGGATGTAATTTAGGGTAAGTTCTACCTAACCTCCTCCTTGGGGCTAGCGCCTTAATCCTGGTAGGAGTGGTATAAATATATCACATTCCTCATTTACATTATCACCTAATTCAAGTATGCTTAGTCATTCTTTGCCTAAGGGCACCTACATCAGTTCAATCTAATTGTGTTGCATTCTCTTGAAATGTTTTGTGGCGTTTGCTATTTTCAACTTGTATATTGGATTAGGGTTTGTTGAATTCACTACGGATCCTCTATCTCATGATTTCTAATATGGTATCAAGGCTATTGTGGATTTTTCTCCATCTCGCTACTCATAAAGGTTTCAAATTTGAAATCAGGGTTTCAATGTTATTTCAAAGGTGTTATAGATTTCAAATTTAGGTTTTTTTTCCCCATTTATGACAAAATTCAATGTTTTAGTGTTTTTCATCCTTATCTTCACTAGTGCACCCATACTTTCCAATTTTCTTGGGTTTTTTTGGTGAATTTTGTTTAGAAATCACCTACAAGTTGATTTTCCCTTGTAGGACTTTTATCAAACACTTCATTCATTAAACTTAAACACATCCAAGTTGTTTTTTGTGTGCTGAATTAGTTGCCTTTATTTTTCTGCCCTTCACATTTAGAAAATCATACTCACACAACTTTCTCCCAGAAATTTGTGCCCACAGATTGCCTTGAATTTCGAGCCTCAAAATTTGAGCTCTAATAGCCTAAAAAACAATGCCCAACCACCCTTGAATGACCTCGTATTTTATGTCTTCTCTTTGCAATAAATGCAACCTAGTCGCCTCGATAATCATGTTGTCCTTTCCTTGAAATCCATGCCTATTCTCTTCCTTGAAATTGATGTTGCTCGGTTGCTGTCTTTACTGCTGTCCCTGTTGTAATTTTCTCGTCTCTACTAAACTTCACCCTTGAATCTCTTTCTCCTCTTCTCCAAGTCTCATGAAGAATAAATGTGCCTCTTCACTCTCCCTTTCTCCTTTTATTTCTCATCAATGACTAAAATCACTAACCCTAGATCTCAATCGCTAAGATTAAATCTCGCCATCTCAAGATCAACAGTCATGACTTAATTTCACATTGGGCCCACTTAAATCCCTTAAGTAACCCAACTTTATAAAGTCACACTCACTTTATAAAAAGTCACTTTTTGATCATTAAATATAAAAAGTCACTTTCTAACTTTATAAAGTAAAGTGCCTAGAGAGTGAAATATGCTTGGTCACTTCTGCATGTTAGGCACTGCCAATGCAAAAATACCTCCCTAGCTACAGAAAACCAACACTCCCTCTTAACGAGAGAGGTACTTCTGGCACCTCTACCACCTGGATTTGTCTCGAAGCCCATTTCATCATCTGTAGCTGCTCCCTCTGAACTTGAAGCCTGTCCTGCTACCTACCTTGAAATCTAAGCTAAGAGCCTGCCAGAACCAATCATGCCCCAAGGAGTCCCATCATACCCCTGAGCCTCTATCATTCTTCCTTGCAACCTGCCCCCTCTCAGCCACTGACACTGATCCTAAATCCAAGATCCCCTCGAATCCACCCATAGGTTGTCCCAACAACCTGTATGAATGCCCCTGCCTAATGCCAAGCACTACTGCTACATTCAAGGTCGCTCCCTTTGAACATAAAAGCACCTGTCCATCCTGAAACAAAACACTATATCCATACCCCTCCAAGGCTAACACTGAGAGCAAGTGTATCGTCAGTCTTGGAACAAACAACATCCTTGTCACCTCCAAAAGTCCTCCTGACTCTAGTTGGAATTTGACACATCCAACTCCCTTCACTGCATGCGTGGTACTAGTCCCAATAATCACACTACAATCTGAGTCTGTCTCTGAAACACTGCGACACACTAACCTAATCCTTGTCATTTGATTGTATTTTCTTTTGTCCACTAGCCATAGCCCAATGTCCTCATACACAACAATACTACTATTCCAAATACAGGCAATAAGATAAAACTCTTTCTCAAATTTCTCAACAAAGTCATTAATCTTAGTTGATACTACTATTGCTGCTACCTGTGCCTCTATCTTCTTCTCTAGCTTGCATAGTGACCAGTCTTGTGACATGCAAAGAATTTCACTTTGCTCATGTCCTTTACAAAAGCAGATCCCCCACTTCCCTTTACCCTACCTTTTCCTTTGCCCTTTACAGTAAGAGCAACATTCTGCTCATCTTCCCCACCATGTCGCACACCACTCTTGGCATTTCACCTTTTCTCCTCTTGATGGAAATCATCCCGCATTCTACCCTAATATGGAAGATGCTTATGAGGAACTATCCCATCAATGAAGGAATCCCAATCCTTGGAAAAACCACTCATGGATGATCTAGCCATCTACACATCAGAGATGGTTTCTCCCACGATTGCCAACTCATCTCTCACTTGAGTGATCTTGGTGAGGTATGAGGATACATTGTTGGTTTTGGTCATCTTAGGTTGCGTTAGCTTTTCTCTCAACACTGTTAATTTTAGAGTTAGATTGTTCTCTGTTGTAGATAATTGCATTTATAAACTTTTTCAACATTTTCACATCATAGTCACCCCATCATATCATATCATCATTAGCAATTATATAGAGAGAACAATAAACATCAACAATGTAGCAAATTAGTAAAGAACAACAAAAGAAAAACATACACAATAGAGACACTGGGATTTAAGTCGGAGACCAAGGCAAAACCTTACAAGGGGGGAAACCCAACTAGATTTTCATCAAATGTTCAACTGAGATACAAAGTACAATAAGAATGAGATGATTAATACGAGTCATAGTGAGATTACAAATGCGAGCTACTCAAGTGATAAGCCAAATGAACCACAAAGGATGATGCTATACGAACCTTAGAAGATAGTGCTGTACGAACCACTGGAGATGTGCTATCATAATGCGATAATCATAACAATAAGGAGTCACCGTGCCGATGTAAAGTAGACGCGAGTCATTGTAGCAAGTCACCATTATATCTACGAGCCATCATTATGTATGCTAGCCACCATCATGTATGTGAGTTTCTGTAATGTCAGGGAAATGCGAGCCAAAGCCTCTATTAAGCGAGCCACTGAAGAGATAAAACAAGGCCATTATGTATATTTCAGCCACGTAAGAATAATGCAAACCTTAGAATATATGCGAACCAATGTCATAAGAGATGCGAGCCTCGGAACTGAAGCGAGCCCCTATCATAGGAAATATGAGCCTCATAATTGATGCAAGCCACCCAGAGAATGAATCACTATAATGTGAGCAATGTCAGAGTTGAATCACGAGCCACAATATATAAATGCGATGTCACACAAACGAGCTACAAATATATACACGTGCATCTAAGTTATAGAAAACGAACCAAACGATGAACGAGCTATATATATATAATATATAATATATATATATATATATATTATATTATATATATACACTCGAACCACAAAAGAAAGATCATAGATGCGACTCACTAAGGTGAAAAGAATGAGCCATACAATATTCTTATATATGCGTTTGATGGTGGAAGTGATCCTTTAATAGTGGAGTCGACTTAGGAGGGAAATTCTTTACATTCAAATTTAATTTCGCTTTACATATATTTACCATTGCTTGCCTGCATAAATATGACACATCAATTAGGAAAGCCATACCCATTAATAATAATATTTCTTTTATTTAGTTTAACTTTTCCTTCTTAGGGCAAGATGGGCTTCTTTGGGGTAGTGGGGTTTCTTATGGGGAAATTCGTCCCATAGCTTCCCCAATTTCAACACTCCCTCTCGGCTAGGGAGGAATTTTCATCTGCATCATAAATTTCGTCTTGGATGTACATGTTACCTTATCTCGTCTCATCTCATCTCATCTCATCCTGTAGAGGAAGAATAATCCACAAGTGACGGTAGGGGAGATTGATTAGATTCTCCAAACCCTACTAGTTTCCAAGTCATGTTTCATGATCGTTATCTCAACTGCATCAACAAGACATCCATCACATTTCGTCTCAACTTGTTTCCTCTGATCATCAACTCAACAATGATGTCTTGATCTAAAGAAGAAGAATCATCATAGGGGAGCTTCGACTACCACCCTATATCCACGGACAATAGTGGAGATTAATCTACCACCCTATATATCCGATCGACAATAGGTAGGATACCCAACTTGCCATCATTACATGAGGTAATGATCACAGTCTATCTTATTGTTCGACGATAGATAGGATACCCAACTTGCCATCATTGACAAGGATCACACATCCTATTGTTTGTTGATCTTCCCAGCTTGACCCTCAAGAATCAAGTGGTAAAACACTTGCATCCTTTAACTTGAGGAGGATACCCAACTTGTCATAAATGACAAGGATCACATACACCCTAAAATGACAATAGGTTGGATACCCAACTTGTCGTAAATGACAAGGATCACACATCCTATTGTCCAAAGTGAAAATTCCACAACGGGAATCCCTACTGCAACAACTGATGATATTATTCCTATTTGTTAAATTCCTTTTAACAAATTACTTACAGTTTCCTACGACAAATAGCGTAATACATACACTGCAGCCCTCACTTAATTAAATATTATGCGGAAGCAGGAGGTTGAGCAAGAAAGAAAATACAACACAAATGGCACCGTTATTTTTTAGACAAATATCTTTGGAAAAACCCAATGTGGGAAAACCGGTGCAATAGATTTGAGGGTTTTATTATTATGCAGTAGTAAATTTGAGTACAATTCTTGGATGCTCAACTAGCAATCCAATACAGAGAGAAACTGGACAAAACGAACGATGAAGTGCTCTCACCCTGTCACTGGGAAAATCTGAGTCTGATCACGCTGAACTGGAGCCTCTGTGTACTCTCTTTGCAAAATTGCGTCACTCCCATGCAGTTCATGCGTCACCCCTGTTGGGTATCACGTTGCTCCTTCTTTGGACCCTCTACTGGCTGGAAAATCTGAATCTCTTCCTCCCGGCCTCACACCCCGACTCCTGGCTACTGAAACTCGATTTCCTTAGCAGGAATTCGATTTCCCTCTAAGGCCTGCGCTGCCACTGCCTCAACTCTGCGTGGGCCAACGTTTACCTCTCTTTGGACGTTGTTTTGCCCTCTCTTTGTCTCGTACTCTCTGGCCCAGGAAAACTTCCTTCTTTTGGATACTCATTGCCCCTCTTTGTAAGAAATCTACTCGATCAGAATTTCCTCCTGAGAACTTCTCACTTCAGAAATTCGCACTTCAGAAATTCGATCTCTTGATCTCTCGGTGTGTGTTCTAAATGACCCTCAAGCTTCTGTAAATAATCTTCTCGTTGACATTCAACGGCCTAGATTAAAAGCTAATCAGTGGCTAAGATCATTTTAGCTTGATCCTTGTCTTCTTCTAGAAGTTACACCCACAATTAGATTAATACCCATTAATATTTTTAATTTCCTAAGTTAAGACTCAGGGTCCCATTAAAAAAATATTAATTTTTTAAATAAAATTGCTTTTGGTTGGAATTTCCCAAAACACTTTTTGCGTTCTTTGGAATACATGTGCCCAAGCCTCCTTGCAAAATTTGAGGCCTAGAGCACATCCGATGCTACCCCAAATCAACACTCCCTCTTAGCGAGGAATGTGCTCTAGCAATATACACTTTTGCATACTGCTTTGACTTTGAAGCATCGTCCTTTGTGTTGTTGATCTCTGACATGTTGTCCACTAATTACTACGTTGCTGCTGCAACTGTATTGTTGCTGACACTGCCACTGTCAACATTGCATCCGTACTACAACTCCCTCTCAAGTGTTGCATCTGTGTTGCTGCTAGCACTGCCATTGCCAACTGCCATTGCACTGCAAAATGTTGCTGCTTTCTATCAGCAACGGAAAAACATCCAAAATTATTGAACTAACTGTGTTCAGTATGATATCATGTGAATGCTGGACCCTGATTACTGCTAGTCTCTACACTGACCCTCTAAATCTACTGCGTTGTTGCTGACCTTTGCTCTGTGCCATCTGCATTGTTGCCAACTCTGCTTCGTGCTATTCAGTCTTTGGCGCTCCTAGCCACTACGACTGTCTCCCCGACACTCCTCGGTAGCATCCGACACTAGCCCATCCTACTAATTTTTATCTGGGCTCTCGTAGCAAGGAAATGATCCTAGAGGTGGAATCCTCAAGGATCCTATCCATCTGTAGCTCTTTCGAACTACAACTCCAAATCAACGCACTTCCCTCCTGGAGGTATCTTGGCTGTCATGGCGAACTCCTTTGTAGTGACATTTCACCACACCTAAAACACTTGATCTTCGAGACGTCCTTCTTACATCTCTATTACTCTTGCTGTCCCTTTGATGCAAGGGTTGCATTATCCTCCTCCTCCTTAGGTTTCGACCCACTGCTGCTGCTTCTATCAAGTTTAACCTTGACTAAGTCTTTCCTCAGCTCCCCTTGTTTTAGAGCTGCCCACATCTCATCCCAATTCGCAACGCTGCTCTGCCCAAGATACTCTCGACAAAGACTTGCGACTCATCTAAGACAAAATTGAGGGCAAGTCTAACCAACTCTGAATCTTGAGGTGTATGCCCTGCAATAGATAATTCATTATGGGTCTCCCTAAGCTTTGTGAGGAATGGATCCACACGCTCCCCCTTCTGCATTTGAGCAGATCTCAGCGTCTGCTTCAAGTACATCTTCCGTTGCTCGGAAGATCCCTGATATAACATAGCCGAGGCAACCCACATCTCCTTAGCAGTCCCTCTGTTAGCGACGTGACAAACCACGATATCCTTTATTCCAACCAGGATAATCCTCTCGGCCTTTGCCATTTCTGTTTGCTGCTTCTTCAACGGATCTAGATCTGTAGGCACAACCACCACGCCGTCGACATATGTCTTGAGGGCATGCTCATCTAAAAGGAATGACATTCTAGCCATCTAGATGACATAGTTGGATGCTCCGTCCAACTTGTCATGATGCCTCAAGCCACTGGTTGACATTTTTGCCACAAATGTCGAAAATATACTCTTTCCTCTTCGTTGTTACTGGGCTTGTTTATAGACTCCTTGTTGGAGCTAGTAAATTACTGCCCCTTTCTGTTGCTCAACTCTAGAGAATTTGAATTCCTTGGCTAGGAATTCTCTGAGGAAGAAATTCCCTCAACCGTGCTTCTCCTCTCTCTTTTGAGGATTTTCTGCCTAGAAAGCTACCTGCAGGAAAATAAGCGTCCCACCAGCTCTCCTCATGATGAAGCTTCAACGTTACTCCCTTTGCTTCGACAAAAATTCGAATTGGGAGTCCTTCTCTTCGTCGACTCACTCAGAGAGAGATTGCCTCGAAATTTCAGCCCGCTGGCTAAGAACTGCGAAAACCCCCCGGGGTTTCGAACTGTGACCTCCTGCAACTTTTCGATCTCCCTCTTTTTCTCAGCGTTAGGTTCTCTGGCACTGCTCTTCTTGTTCCACCTGTAACTCTGATACCATGTGATATTTCCACAACTGAAATTCCTACTGCAACAATTGATGAAATTACTCCTATTTGTTAAATTCCTTTAAACAAATTACTTGTAGTTTCCTACGGCAAATATCATAATACAAGAGACTGAGCAGGAAAGAAAGCACAACACAAGTGGCACTGTTATTTTTTAGACAAATGTCCCTAGAAAACCCAACGCGGGAAAACCGATGCAGTAGTAGTAATTTGAGTATAATTCTTGGATGCTCAACTAGCAATTTGATACAGAGAGAAACTGGACAAAACAAAGAGACTGAGCAAGAAAGAAAGCACAACACAAGTGGCACTGTTATTTTTTAGACAAATGTCCCTAGAAAACCCAACGCGGGAAAACCGATGCAGTAGTAGTAATTTGAGTATAATTCTTGGATGCTCAACTAGCAATTTGATACAGAGAGAAACTGGACAAAACAAATGGTGAAGTGCTTTCACCTTGTCACTGGGAAAATCTGAGTCTGATCACGTTGAACTGGAGCCTTTGCGCAGGACTGTGTCACTCCCACGCAGTTCTTGTGTCACCCTTGTTGCGTATCACACTGCTCCTTCTCTAGACCCTCGACTAGTTGGAAAATCTGAATCTCTTCCTCTCGGTCTCACACCTCAGCTCCTAGCTACTGAAACTCGAATTCCTTAGCAGGAATTCGATTTCCCTCTAAGGCCTGCACTGCCACTACGTCAGCTCTGCGTGGGCCAGTGTCTGCCTCTCTCTGGACGTCGTTCTGCCCTCTCTCTGCTTTGTACTCTCCGGCCCAGGAAAACTTCCTTCTTCCAGATACTCACTGCCCCTCTCTGCAAGAAATCTACTCGATCAGAATTTCCTCATGAGAACTTCTCACTTCAGAAATTTGATCTCTTGATCTCTCGATGTGTTTTTCAAATGACCCTCAAGCTTCCTTAAATAATCTTCTCGTTGACATTCAACGACCCAGATTAAAAGCTAATCAATGGCTAAGATCATTTTAGCTTAATCCTCGTCTTCTTCTAGAAGTTACACCCTTAATTAGATTAATACCCATTAATATTTTTAATTTCATAAGTTTAGACTTAGGGTCCCATTAAAAAATAATAATTATTTTAATAAAATTGCTTATGGGTGGAATTTCCCAAAATGCTTTCTGGGTTCTTTGGAATACATGTGCCCAAGCATCCCTGCAAAATTTGAGGCCTAGAGCACATCTGATGCTACCCCAAATCAACACAAAGTTCCCTCAACCCTAGGAGCTCTCCGACTCAATTCCTCTCCTTGGGAGCTCAAACAGTGGGGAAGAGCATAGCTCAACATTCTCGATCAACAGTGACCCTTGCCCGGGAGGGTCACGTCCATGAGTCCAAGCTATTCTCTGAAGACCAATCTATTCTATGCTCATCTGTTGAAGCCTTACTGCTTCAATTCCACAACAAATCAATTTCGAAGCCTCACTGCTCCCTTTGCACCATATCGAATCTCGAGGTGTTTGGACCGACCATAAAACGTAGGATTCTCTGAAAGTCATATCCTACTCTTAATATCGTAATATATCACAATTGTGCCCAACACATGCTTAAATAGCTCTTCAAAGAGCTTTCTTAACCACACTGCCTTAGCTATCCTTTAAGCAACATACTTCTGTTTCTAGCTCATCCAAGAATTCATGGTAGATCTCAAGCTAGAACAACACCCATATGTGCTTTTCTTGTCAACAACATTTTCAGTGTCAGTTAGCATTTTTGTATCTGTTAAATTTCCGACAGTGTGTCTTAGTCCATGATTATTAGTTTCATGTAGATATCTCAGCATATATTTAGCAACAACCCAATATACATGTCCAGGTTCTATCTGGCTCAGAGTACATAATGCAAAGCAAGGATCCATTTGACTATTAGGCTTTAGGTCACCATGGGATTCATCAAATTTGAAACTGAAGAAGAGTCTCTCACAACTGCTTCAGTGTAATCCATCAAACCAAGTCTCTGACAACATACTTAACAAGGAAGTCATCCTTCTGTTACACTATTTGGGCTCAAAGGTCAACTCCCTCTATCACTGAACTTGAAGATGATCTGATCTTGTCATAAATAAATTGTCAGAATAAATAACCAAATATCATAGACATACCTTCAACCTTGAAGAGAGGTCGGGGTCTGCATCTGGTGTCCATCAATCCAATCATGCCAAGTTCAGGGGACTAGCTTGGGTCCATATGGGTCTTTCTTCAATTAGTAATCATGAATCTCATCTTGTGTGCCTCAAAGCCTTTAGGGAGATCCAACTATGTTTCTTCCTTAATAACATCATGAAGGAACCCAACTTCACATACATTTGATAATAGTGCATTCGACAATGGGAGCCAAGTTCTCATCCTAGCCCTCTCCTATTTAGAGCATATTCCTTATCCTTGTTTAGTATCACAGAAGCATTAGGCACTACAACATCTTGATAACTAGAATGATCCTTGCATCATCTCATCAGACTGGTACATTCAACCTGACACTCTACTCCCATTGAATAGGAAGCTTCTTCAAACATAGATATCAACCTGGGATCCTTCCTTCAAGGTTTGAGCTCTTGTCCATTTTTCAAGTGCCACTTTAATCATGGGATGGTTCTACATTCTTCTCAATCTCGATTTACATCTACCCGCGATGCCTGTCGACCCTAGGACAAGAGCAAGAGCAATAATAACAAAATAAATAAACATAATGAAAGTGTACTTGACATTCCTTTATTTCTTCTCTAAATATGAGAGTTTGAGAGCCAACTCTTCCTGCAATGCTCTACATCATGATGATCCTTAAGAAGGATTTGCTTTCCTTGTTCACATCCTCATTCAACAAGTCAGTGAAATAATCATTCTGGTATTCATGTAGGAAGAATGAATAATGATCTAAAACAATAAATCTAAACAAGAGCAAAAAATAACATAAGTCTTGTAAAGTACTTATCTTTCATGAGGATTGTAGCAAGCTATCTGCTCCCTCTTGATCCTGCCTCCAGGAGTCACCATAGTCCATCAACCATATGTCAATGCTATCCTCACTTAGGGTTTCTCTAAATCTGTCCCAAATAATCTTCTCATTGATCATATCATATGAAGAAATTTTGAAATCATACCAAGCCCTTTCCATATCAAGGCCACTCCTAGGGTTTCTCCCAAATCCTAGCTTCTATTTGCAAGAGAAACGACTCCCTAGGGTTTCCTTCAAACCCTAGCATTCTTTTAGGTCTCTGCCATCTCCATCCCTTTCACTTTGCTTTGATCATGAACTTCATCATAGGTGTTTTCATGAGGGTGATCTCAATGACTTTTCTTCAGCCCATATCTCATACCATGTTAATTTTAGAGGTAGATTGTTCTATGCTGTAGATAATTACATTTATAAACTTAATCAACATTTTCACATTACATTCATCCCATCATATCATATCATCATCAACAATTATATAGAGAGAAAAATAACATCAACAATGCAACGAAACAGTAAAGAACAACAAAAGAAAGGCATACATAATAAAAACATCGGGATTTAGGTCAGAGACCAGGGCAAAATCCCACAAGGGGAAAAACCCAACTAGATTCTTCTTCTATTAGATATTCATCAAATGTTCAACTGAGATACAAAGTACAATAAGAATGAGATAATTAATCACATCAGGCCTCCTAGGGCCAACCCAAGTCAGTTCACAATTACGTTTGTGAATTGAACGACTTATCTCCGATAATCAAACAAGTCCAAGAGAGCTACTATCATATCAATGTCACATACAATATGAAGATCAAGGTCGGTCACCGATATGTCATTTGTCATAGTCATTGCTATCTCTGCCATGTCATTCCTCAAGGTCTTTGCTATCTTTGCCATGTCATTCATCAAGATCTCCGCCACACAAGGTTATTGCCACACAAGATCACTACCATACATATGGATAAATGTCTTGTATCAAAGTCATTCTATTAAGGTCACTAACATATATGGGGTCACTGTCAACTAGGGTATGTTATTATTATCATCAAAATCATCGTCAACACGAATATGATATTACAGTCATCGAAGGACACTCGTCATAGCCATATGTCAAAGCTTCTGCCATACCAAAGATCACTGTCAAAGTTATTGCTACTCCAAAGATCTCTGTCATACAAGGTTATTTTCATCATTGTCACCAAGGGCACCTGTCATTGTTGTTCTACAGGCTCATTGTTATACATTTAGGACATATGCACCAAGTTACTAATACGTATATCATGCCTTTGTATTGTGCAGGAGAAACCAACACTAGTAGCAGTTGTGACTCAATCTTTAGATCAGGAGGAGGAGTTGGAGCCTCCTTCCAGTTTTATCGGGAGGAGGTTGAGATGGCTTCATTAGACATTGAGAGATGCTTAGGAGCATGTGGAGGCTCTTAGGAAGACATTTAGGAAGAGCAAACTATCATATAGTTTTTCTAGTTCTATGGCACTTTTGAATGACATAGATGATTTTGAGCCTTCTTGTTTTGAGGAGGTTGCAAACTAATAGATTTGGAGGGATGCCATGGTGGAGGAGTATGCCTCCATCATGAAGAATGATGTGTGGGACATTGTGCCCAGGCTAGAAGGCAAATATGTGGCTAGCTCTAGATGGATCTAAAAGATTAAGCATGCTATGACTGGTAGATTTGAAAAGTATAAGGTGAGGTACTTTGCGATAGGGTTTTCCTAGGAGGGAGTGGATTATGAGGAGACATTTGCTCCAGGTGCTAGGTATACTTCTATCAGGGTTGTTATATATATTGCTTCAAAGATGGGGTGGAGGATACATTAAATGGATTTCAAGACAACCTTCGTCAATGGAGTAATTGAGGAGGTGTACATTGAGTAGCCTCTAGGTTTTGAGGTGCATGGGAAGATTCTTATGTATGCAGGTTGAAGAAAGCACTATGGACTCAAGGAGGCAACAAGAGCATGGTACTTGAGGATTGATGGGTATTTGCTAGGCATGGGCTTCACCAAGAGCGAGGGGGATCCCAACCTGTACTATATACTTCTTGTTGATGACCCACTCATCTTAGTTCTTTATGTGGATGGCCTTTTTCACAGAGTCAGAGATCTTGCTTTGGAGTTCAAGATGAAGGACATCAACATGATGCATTATTTTATGGGATTGGAGGTGTGGTAGTAGACAAGTGGATTTTCCAGAGACATGGAAAATATGCAATTGATATCTTGAGATTTGGAAAGGTGGATTGTAGGCCTATGTCTACACCCATGATTACTAACTTGAAGAAGCTGAATGCTTCCGAGTTAGAGTTGGTGGATCCCACACTGTACAAACAACTGATTTGTTCCTTGATGTATCTAGTCAACACTAGGACAAATATATGCTTTGTTGTGAATACCTTGAGGTAATTTATGGTGGATTCGAGGAGGGTGCATTAGGTTGTAGCGAAGCATGTGATCAGGTATCTACGAGGTACAATGGGGTATGGGTTGAGGTATGTTAGAAGTGGTGGAATGTAGTTGCAGGGCTATATAGGCTCAAATTAGGTTGGGTGTGCAGTGAACAAGAACAACACCTTAGGATGTTGCTTCAACTTGGGGTCAACAATGATCTCGTGGTTTATTTAACAAGAAGCAATATTTTGTGGCACTCAATTTAGCAGAGACCGAGTACATGGCAATCGATTTGGCAAGTTGTGAGGCCATTTGGCTTTGCAAGGTGCTCACAGGGTTTTTGGTTTCAAATTGGATCTTACAATGATTCACTAAGATAATCAAAGTTGCATTAAGCTCTCGGAGAATCCAATGTTTCATGACAAGTTGAAGCATATAGAGATCATGTATCACTTCATTAGAGATAGGGTCTGGAGTGGAGCTGTGAAGCTCTTGCATAACTCCATAGATGAGCAAGTTGTAGACATTCTCACCAAGCCTCTAGTGAAGGGGAAGTTTGTCTTCTAGAGGGACAAGTTGGGGGTGGTGCGAAATGCCTTCCTCACTAGGAGGAAGTATTGATGATATAGTGGTAGATAGGTACTTCTACACAGGCTAGGTGTCAAACATCCAAGAGTGGTCCAAGACTCTCTAGGAACTTGCTCGTGCTGAGTAAGTGACTTTTATGATTTCTTTCCTATATCTAACTTAGGAAAAACACATTAATTAACTTAATTAATCAATGGTGGCTATTGAGCTAAACTTTTCTAAGGAAAAGTCATTTAATCACTTTAAGAATTAGATCTAATATCTATTATTGATCTAAGTTGGTTAGGATTTGATCCTAGTTATCCATCACTTTGGAGATTAAGGGTTAGGGTTTTGTCTCAATGATAATTATAAAAGAGACTTTGAGGGAGCAAAAATACACATTGAATCATTGAGAGAGTGATTTTATCTAGTGGACTGAGAGATTAAAGGCTAAAGAAAAGGATGAAGTGCAACAATGAGATTTTGGTGAGATAATTTTGAAGGCACTAAGATATTGGAGAGAGGATGCTGAATTTGCAGGGAAGTTGAAACTCACCTCTGGAGGGTTGCACAGGGGGCCGTATGGCCTAGGTGAAGGGTGGGTTATTCTTCTAGTGTGCATGACGTATAGGGATATGAGAGAGGAAGCTAGAGAAGTTGATTTTTCTAAGGGTAAAAATTTCCAGGAGGTTGAGTTTTTAAGGGTCAAAACTTCAAGGGGATTGAAATTTCCAGGTTCCATTTTGTCGTATAATTTTTGTATTTCTCTAAGGGCTATTTTCCCTGTTAAAGGATCCCTTATGTTTTTGAGAAATTTAATGAAGGATAAATTGGAGGGCAAAAATTTTTGTTGTTTGCAATTGATTTTCCACTTGTTTTTGTTGCAAATATTTATAAGTTAAAATGCTAATGTATTTATTCGACATTTTTGCATAAAATAATTTACTGGGGTGAATATATTTTTCCGGGCATAAAATAATTTTCTCTGAATTTAAGTTAGAGTTGACATTGGAAAATTAACATAGAAGCAACCTAATGTGATGTCAAGATAAGTTCTTTTAGTGAAGCACTCTATATCTAAAGTGTATGCATGTCAAAACAAGTTGTTCAAGTGGTGTGCTCTATGTTGCCACAAAATCTAGCAGGCCTTGGAGAGGGAACCCTACAAGGCTTAAACTAGACCAAGATACAACAATGGAGTAGTGGCCCACTTTCACAACAACCAAACCCCCTGTTCTTTACAGATTTTGACTGATGCGAGGAGAACTGATATGTGTGCAAATCACTTAATTGATATTCTACGGTTAGGGTATGAGATAACACAAATAAATCTGCAATGGAAAGACTCAATTTGATGGCTCAAGGCTCCAAGAGGAGACAATATGCTTTCCTTAGAGAGACCTATGAAGGGCGATCTAGAGCCTAGGTTTGATAGATAGGTTGAGTGTTGGTGAGACCTAGGGCTAAGATGCAAGAGAAAGGGTTTCCAATAATGATTTTCAATAAAGCCAAGGCACATGAAACCCTCAAGAAAGCCTCTAGGTTGAAGCGACTCAAGCTAGGGTTTACCTTAGGGCAAACAACTAGGTCAAAGAAATTTATGGATGAAATTGAAGTGGATGCGCACCAAAAGGAGAGATTTTGTAGCAAATATCCTGTTGATGTTTAGGCTCTCCAACCACCAAAATACTCCTTGCTTAGGGATTCGCACCAAGCTATAGTTTATGAGCTTATCCTTGAAGAGGCAGAATTAGGGCAAAGAGAAAAGAGGAAATTTATGGATAAAAGTTAGAGTGATAACCAGCAAATGAGGGCAAGTGCATTATTCTTGGGTGAGTGGAGTCTATAATGTGATAAGTCAACCAAAAAGTTTCCAAGGACACCGAGATTTTGATGCCCTAACAACCAAAATTTCAATAGTTACCTATGCAATGGATAATGGATTTTTCATGGGAGAGCTACTAGGAGTTCACCATTAGGACAATTCATTCACATGTTATATGAGTAATTAAGTATATCTTCAGCAAATTAGGGCACACATAAAATAACCTAGAATCAACATTATTCCATACATTAGACATGAAGAAAATAGATATTCAATAATTAGGTACACTTACAAGATAACATGCAAAGATTCTATCCATTTCTTCGAAGAATAGCTCCAATGATAACCAAAGTCAACTCCAAATATCAAAGTGCATTTATAGATCCAATCTCTAGTACAGGAAAAGAGGGCCGAAATTTCTCTAGAGAGATAGAGGCTGAAATCTCCAAGTGTGTGATGATGATTTACAAGAATGAAAGGTTCTTCTACATATATGAGGAATCAAAATCCTAATTTAGCGTATTATCCCTTGAAAATAATAAAATAATGGGTAAGTAACAATCTAGGTCACAAGCTAACCTAGTAGCCAATGAAATAAACTAACTCTTTCCCACATGTGTGAGCCGTAGGAGTGATAAATGATGATGTCATACATGCGTAGGCCCTTTTAGGGTTGACATTGAGGGGTAGGGGTGCCATGAAGTGTGTAGAAGCCCTCTAAAATTATCATCTGGGGGTTGGACCTTAGATCTTTGTCATTATGCCTATGTGGATCCCAATTTTGACTTTGGGGCACAAAAGTGGTCTCATGTGCCTCTAGGCGGATAATAATGCTGTCTCCGCTCTAACGTTGACAACTTTTAAGGTGTTGTTAGAGCTCCCATGTTTGAAGGTATGAGACCATCCTCCTTTGGGCCTTCCCTTTGTATACGTGCTAAGCTAACTGGGGGCAAGCTAGTCCAAGTGCATCATCCCATAAAATTCAACATTGTAGGGCAAGGTGCTGGAATGCTGTGGGTGTTGGAGGAGCCTAAGGATGTAACTGATGCTCTACAAATGCTCGGAGTCCCATGGCTCTCAACGACACACTCGTGGCTGTCAATATGTCCCTCTAGAGGACTTGGGCTCCAGTTAAGTTGCCCAACATATAGATGGAACCACTTGTCAATCACACAAAATATCCAATGCTGCGACTTTCACTATTAGGTCATTTAATCATTTTTGCGTCTAAGTGAACCAAGCTTGCAAGTAATGGGCAATTTGGCACTTCATACAAGGTTTACCTTCCAAATTTGGGGCTTTGAGCTTGCAAAGGTATTACCTCCCTAGGTAGGAGTGGTTAATAGACTATCCTATTAGGTACTTCCTGTCCTTAAGGGGAAGTGACATGTCCTTGGTTCACCCTTTAAACATTAGGTTTCAATGAATAATAATTATGGAACGAAGGGGAGAAGACTTCGTGGCCAAGTGCCATGGTCAATGGGACCAACATGATGGGGATTACCACATCCTGTGTGTATAGATGTGGGGAGGGAGCAATCGTGGATGCATGAGTTACCAACTCGGCCTTTGCTTTTCCACCCCTCTTATCCCTTTTACTTTTTCTTGATTTTTCTTTGTATTATGCTCATAGCTCAAAGGGTTAGAGCTTGCTTTGTATGATGTATAACAATTATTACCCCGTCAAGTTCGTTGCCCATCATGGGTTGGGACATGCAAGGATTCTGTGTCTTTAATGAGATAGGGCAACATTGGCCCAGGAACCAGGTGATGGCCATATGAGTGAGGTAGAGCTCATGCTTGGCTTTTGCCACATGCTAATTCTTATGTCTCGACAATCGTTTGCATTTTAATATTCTTTTTCTTTTCTTTTGTGGCCATCATATGCTCTTTCTTGTTCTTTTAGCTGCATCAACCTCCCGAGGCAAATTTCTAGACTTGACTCACGTATATGGATGGGGAAAAGGGGTGTGCCAAATCCCAAAGGACTAATGGTCAGTTGAACTTGAAGAATGGAGGTGAAATAAGGCTCATAATGTGAGATGGAAAGTGATAAGCATGGAATAGGGAGAGATGGGACTACATTATCTCAATCGAGGTTTCCCAAGTAGTGCCCTTCCTATACTCATTGGACCATTAGGGGAGGTCCCACTAGACTAGGATTGAAAATGAACCCCCCATTTAAGGTGAGGGAAGAAAATCACGGTCAAAACCCTTCCTCGTTCCAGGTCACCCCATAATTCATGTCAAATGCCCAAATACAAACAAGCATCAACACCTAATTACAAAATGAATAAAGTACCTTTTGATTAGAAGCCGACATTCCAATAGTGTTAGACGCTGTTGGCTGGCCGGTTGGAAGAGATAATGGGAAAACAAAATTCTCCTATGGGGCCACCCACTTTTGGTGGGTAACACTCTCCAAGCATGGGTTCCAAGTGTCATGCTCTCCTCATCACTAGGCTCTTCGTTTTCCAAGACAAGTATTCGATGATCTAATGCTCCTCCTCAACATGTCTCAAGTCCACACACACTCCTAAGCAATGAACTCTCAACCTAAGTGGTCTCAAGTCAAATGTTCGTCCTCCTACAACATGACAAGTGTCCCATTTCACTTAGTGCTAAGCACCCTACCTCCTTGTGCCTAGCACTCCTCCTCCAAGGTAGATGCAACACCCATGCAAGCAACCATCTTCCTCAACATGCATGTTATGTAGAAGATATCAATGCCACATAAACTAATCACCTCAGCAAGGATTGTGCCATGTCTAACACTATGTCCAAGGTCAAGCAATCACATATAAAATGCTTTCCATATTTCATCAACCAAAAGGTCGAAGATACACCGAAGGGGCTAGGATTTTACATTGCTCCAACGTCAAATGAAGGCAACCCTAACATAGTGTAAACACTTTTGGAGCAATCCAAAAGATAGCAGATAGGATGTCAACAAAGTTGGCATGCAACTTAACAATTATTGAACAATAGCAAGACTATATCTTATTTATCTTGCTTCAAAGAGTCAAGAGTATCCTTGTAGTGATTTTCCTAGACTCTCAACCTAAAATGTGCTTGATAACATCCTTGTAAATATTATCGTTGTTCTTGTTGTCTTCCTGCAATCTCGCATGTGCATATTCCCTCTAGGCCTCTATTTTCGCTATGCCTTTGTGAATTTAAATTGCATGGCTTTGATGGTCGTTGTATTTTTCTTTGTGTTTCCTCCAACTTCCTTGACATCCCCATAACAGTCGGATAATATGCATACTTTGCCATCGCCTGCCAATTTTCCTATGGGTCGTAGAGTAGAGCCAAAACCTGCATTTGGGGGAAAGAACCTCCTCTCGCGTTTGAGAAATATGGACAGATTCAATAAGTCATCAATTGAATGCTAATGAAAAGTGATATCTTCATGAACAGATCCCTCCAGCTTGGTGAAGCGAAGATATGGTTGATCTGCAGGAGTAATTGCTCCTATGTTGGAAGGGACTGTTTCGCATAGGCAGTGAAACGGTTGAGGAAGGAAGAGTCTCGAGACATGTTGACTTCAATCTAATAACCATTAACTTCTACGTGCATCAAGAGGAGGAACAATGGGCCTCCATGTGGAGCAGTGACAAGGAGATGCTGCGCCAACTCCCTCTACCCAATTGTGATGTGAACCTCACATGGCACTCTTTAATCACCTCAAAGCTTCTCTGGTTAAACTCCCTGTCATGGACCCTGGTCCATGAGAGATATTGGAGAGCTTCTTCGGTTAAATATTTGGCATGCAGTATATGAGATAATGGATGTTCTATTCCCTCAATTTTTTTATAACCCCCGGCCTTTCTAGGACCCTTTGATTGCCTTTTTCCTTATTATATGAATTGAAATTTTGCTTTACCTGGAAGTACTGAATTGAGCCAAAGACATGCATGAAAAGGTTCAATTTATAATAGAGGTGAGCTAAAGGGGGAAAGGAGAGAGAAATCCCTTGACTTGATACCTCTATGATTACAGTGGAATCACTAATTATGATAACGTCAGTACCATTGATTTCCATGAGTTGTTTGACCCCATTATATGCCATCAGAGTCTCTGCCTCATTGTTTGTAATGGCTTCTAAACTCCACGTGAAATAAATATTGTGATTTGCTGTTGGCTTTGAAATGACACCCCTTGCACTTCCTACTCTAAAAAGGGTCATCTCGTAATTGATTACAACTTACTGATAATTTTCTTCTAAATTGCTGTCATTAGGTATAACGACCTTAGTATGTTCACATACATCTTCTCTATATTTTCTTCTTCCATGTGATCCTCAAATCACTCTTCTCAGATACATATTGGGATAAGTGTAGACTTTATTTATTGGACATCTATGGGTAGTGTATCCAATTTTCTGTCCATCTTTTATAGCTCAAGCAAAATTTGTTTTGACCTATGTTTTGGGACATACTGTTTATGTGTTTTGGAACAATCTTGACCGATAGAGTGCCCCAAGTTGCTTTTGATATTGAATGAGTCTCAAGTTGAGGTCACCTGCTTGAATTGCTTCTATGATATTCACTCCTGAAAATTTCAGAATCATGTAAATGGTGATATGACATGTGCTCAATACAAGGGATGTGAAAATTGTATTGTTTTGTTCCTTTTTCTCCCAAATTGACATACAATAACTTGTCCGAGGTAATGAGCATATTCCTTTTTCCTTTGTCCCATGTAAATGAAATATGTGTTGTTCATGTCATAATTACCATGTCTTAAAGTTATCAATAAAAAAACATCTTAATGATTAGAATCAAACTTAGTCACAAGAAAATTTTGATCTATCAAATTTAGGTTAATGGAAGTAACTCAGAAATTGATGAGAAAAATTAACCTCTGGTCAAGTATCTTCAGATGGTCTAAAAATTTATACGTAGATGCACCTTGAGGTGTCCATGATAATTTTCTTTTTCTGAAACCAAACAAAAGATTAGGAGATCATAAATAAATTCAGCAGAATCGCAATGTTTCAAGATTAATTGAAACAATGCTAATGGTTATTCTAGCGCATTTATAGGGTGGGTCACCTCTTGGATATATCTTGAGACTAATATTGATATATAAATAGATAGATAAATTGATGAATAAAATATTGATTGCTTCATAAAGATGATTGTTGTGACAATAAATGTGAGGCAAATTATATTGCTATAATGCCTATATTTGATGGCAATATCCTTTTTCTAAATACCCCTCAACATTAATTAGTTCTTAACATTATTTAACCATGTTTATATAAAGTTAAACCTCAATGTAACCACATTTCACCCTAGTTAGCGCTACGTAAAGGAGTATTATAATAGGAATGCACAGTAGCAATATCTTCGTGTTCCATTGTATTTTTCAGAACAAGCATTCTCGTGGCATACAAAAATTGTCATTTTGTTATTAAATCGGCAGTGTTTAGCATTGTTAATTAGTAAGCTATTCCTAGTTAATCAAGGCACACATTCGCTTAAACAACGAAACATAAGATGCAATCCATACATGCATATATTGCAGTTGTTTCAGGTTTTCTATTCTTTTGATTATGTTCATTTTATAAGTGGATGAATGCAACACCGCTCACGAGAAGGTGGCATTTTAGTGTATTATTTGAGGATTTTTAAACAGTGCATAAAAGCTTGAATTTAGAAACTCCTATACAACTATAATGAGATGATGCTTGCAAAGTTGTAAGGTGTATGTTACCCCAGGTCAATTTAAAAGTCAGGCCCATGAATAAGGCTATGCATTTAAACTTCTAGTTTTTCCAACCTCAAAATTTCCAAAAATGGTTATCACTGTATTTTGTTATTGCAAAAGCTGTTGACTCTCCTTGAGGGAGAAAGTTGAGATATAAAATATGTGCAACCTATTCATTATTGCTCCACATTGGATCATATCCCAAAATTTTGCTTTTGCTTGTTGATATGCTCAGATAAAGTCTATATTGCTAGGAACATTCCATGTATTTCAAAGTAACCGAAAATGTATCTTTTGTTTAATTTGCAGACGCGCACTGGTGCTGCTCAGGTTGAGGGTGGTGTTCATGGCTTGATTTCCTATGAGAAGAAGCGGTTTTGAGTTAATTACTAGATTTCAAGTTATGCATATCTAACCTTAAATGCATTGTGGAGACATAGAAGGATCTATGTTTCATGGATCAGTTGTATCATGTCAACTGAAAACTCTTAATGGAACTATGTTTTGACATTCGATGGGACCCCTCCTCTGTTCTTTTCTTTAATTTATTTAAAGAAAAGTGAATTATAAAATGGTTTTTCTTAATAATGTAGTATTTTAATTTATTTAAAAATGAATTAAAAAATGGTTTTACTTCATATTATATTATTTTTAGCTTT